>QMIH01003387.1:26457-36880 GCA_003987875.1 Clarias batrachus | reverse complement strand
AGATGAGGATGGGTTCCCTGTTGAGTCTGGTTCCTCTCAAGGTTTCTTCCTGTTACCATCTCAGGGAGTTTTTCCCTCAGCACCGTCGCCCTCGACTCGTTCATCAGGGACCATCTGATCATTCTGATTCACACACACTCACGTCTCACACACACTTCAATAATTTACTTTTGATTATGTAAAACTGCTTAGCAATAATGACAATTGTTAAAAGTGCTATACAAATAAAATTGAAATGAAATGAAATACTTTATACTTCACACACCCCAGCGTCTTGTTAGATCAGAGTGCAGAGTCCGACACAGACAACCTGGTGGAGCTGGAGCTCGAACCACTGACCCTCTGATCAATAACTCAGAGCCTTAACACACTGAGCCGCCACCACTGTGTGTGTGTGTGTGTGCGTGTGTGAGAGCAGTTCCAGGCCTCACTCTTGAATCTGACTCTAGCTGTAGTACTCCTCACCCTCACAGCACATTAACACCACAGTGATGACGTCATCTCTAATCATACGTTCACTATTATACAGACATTATTTTGCTTAGAAAATATATTCTCTCTATATAATCATGTGTCTCACACACACACACACACACACACACACACACGGAATGATGACGATTATTAACGTCTTTGGATGCTCGGATTAAATGAATAACACACACACACACACACACACACACACACACGATCACAATTAAAGGTTTCGTCCGTTACTGCGCGCGCTGTCACTTCCGGTTTCAGCCCTTTGATGTCCTCCGCATCCCGCAGCATCAGCACCAGACGGACATGAGGATGCTCCAGTGTGTCTCTCTCTCTCTCTCTCTCTCACACACACACACACACACACACACGTCTTATGATAGAATGATGGAGATTATTAATAGTGGAGACCTACCTACAGTCCTCGCGCAGTCTCTCACACACACACACACCACTGCACTGATGTGTGTGTGTGTGTGTGTTAAGTCGGTGTTCAGCCGCGGTGCAGAGTGTGTGTGTGTGTGTGTGTCGCTGTCCCACCCTGCAGTAAAGGGCGCACGGGCACACACGCTCTCTTTCTCTCTCTCTCCCTCTCTCTCTCACACACACACACACACACACACACACACACACACACACAATCCTTTCCGTTCCACCTTAAATGTCTCCTGCAGTGACGTCACGCTACCTACAGAGGGCTCCGTCCGTCTGGTTAATACGCTCCCCGACCACTTTATTAGGAACACCCGCACACTGATGCAGTGCTGAGCTGATGGCGCAGAGGGACGGGGTCTGAGCTTCACCCAGTCAAACACCAGAAGGCCGCTTCATTAGGAACACCTGTCCAGATCCAGATATCTAATCAGACCTGCAGTGAGGAGCATCTGCTGAAGTTCAGACGCAGCATCAGAATGTGAGAGAAAGATGATTGAAGTGACTCTGAGCGTGGCGTGGTTGTGGGTTCCAGACGGGCCGGTCGGAGCGTTTCCCAAACTCCTGATCTACTGGGATTGAAAAAGGTCAGAGGTCAGCTGGGGACGGCCAGACTGGTTCGTGGTGATGGAAAGACAACAGGAAGTCAAATAACATCTGGTTACACCTGAGGTCTGCTGAAGTGCATCTCAGAACATACAGCACGTGGAACCCTGGAGCAGACGAGCTACAGCAGCAGAAGACCACACCGGGCGTCGCTCCTGTCAGAAAAGAACAGGAGACTGAGGGTTCAGGTCACATGGTCTCACCAACATCAGACACCTGTTCAGGACTGGAGTTTCCTACAGTCTACCTGAGCTGAACCTCCAGCCTCCTAACACACAGTCTGAGTGCAGATCAATCCCTGCTCTCCGTTATCACCCAGATGAGGATGGGTTCCCTGTTGAGTCTGGTTCCTCTCAAGGTTTCTTCCTGTTACCATCTCAGGGAGTTTTTTCATCAGGGACGATCTGATCATTCTGATTCACACACACTCACATTTCATACAAACTTAAATAATTCTTTTGATTGTGTGAAGCTGCTTAGCGACGATGACCGTGTTAAAAGCGTTATACAAATAAAACTGAATTGAGAATAGACACATGTTGTCTGGTCTGATGAGTGTTGGTTTCTGCTGTATATCCAGTATAAAATCTGTGGAAAGTTGTGTGTGAGAGATGGTCTGCTGTGGACCTCTCGATAGGAGCAGCCGAGAGAACGTTTATTCAGGTGGGCGTGTCAGAATGTTCTCAGCTTTTCTTAAACACAACAGGGACACAAGATTGAGAACCTCTGGATTAGAGAATGATAAAGTAATCCAGATGTGGATGTGAGGAGTTAGTTAAGGACAGCAGTGGAAGGAGACGAGGTCATTCTGTTTACACTGTACATTATTAATAATAATAATAATAATAATAATAATAAAAAACAATGATGAAGACAAGTAGTAACAACAATGTTTTTATTTGTAAATTCTGTGTATAAATAACTGATACAGTAAACATAAACAGTTACACAATGCTAAATATAATTTAACACTCATGACTCTAATATTGTCTTCATTAATAAGTATTATAGTAAGACTTACCTTATTCTCACACATGCACAAACACACACACACACACACACACACACACACACACACACACACACACACACAGTAGTAAACATGTTAAAAACCGTTAAAAACCCTTCTGGAAATCAAACAGTTAACAGTTCTCGTGTTACATTAGCTTAACACTCCTGTTAGCCTGTGTAATTAAACACAGTATATTTTATTCTAAATGCTGAATGATGTCATCATAATGCCCCACCCCTTAGCTCCGCCCATGCTGACCCAGGTGAACACAGGAAGTAGTAGTGTGATGTTTCTGGACTGTTGTCTTGTACCTGTTTAAAAGAGGACACTTCAGGCTCCGCCCCCTTACACTGGGATCAGGTGTGGTCACATGAGCATGTAAGGTTAAACCCTGGCTACGCCCACATCACATCTTAACAGGAAGGGGAAACTGCAAACGTGACCGTGTGAGGACATAAAACTGATGAGCATGGGAGACTCGTGAGGGGGGGGGGGTGGATGGGGCGCCAATACTTATGAAAACAGACACTGAGAAACAGGAGAAAGAAAAAAAACAGGAACCAATCAGAATGCTCTGTCAACAGCCAATCAGAGTGAGAGTCTCTCTCTTTCTCACACACACACACACACACTGAGGCAACATGGAGACTGATCCTGTAATAAAACACACACACAGGCCTTTAACCCTCTGACTGTTTATTAAGTGTGTGTTAAGAATTATAGAGTGAAGGTCAGTTAGCGTCGTGTGCAGGCCCTTCCTTTAGAGGATCTCTGTTGCCACGGCGACTGATCTGCTGAGGCTCGGTGTGTGTGGAGCAGAGTGGAGGGGCTGCGCCCACTGCTAAACACTAATGTCTACATTATAATTAGGCTAATGAAAAAATCACACACACCCCTCTGTGTTGCGGTACACTACACACACACACCCCGCTGTGTTGCGGTACACTACACACACACACGCACACACACACACACTCCCCCCTCTGTGTTGCGGTGCACTACACACACTCCCCCCTCTGTGTTGCGGTGCACTACACACACACACCCCTCTGTGTTGCAGTGCGGTACACTACACACACCTCCCACTGTGTTGCGGTACACCACACACACACACACACACACACACACACACACACACGTTGCGGTGCGGTACACTACACACACACACTGGTTGGAGATGTTGGAGCTGAAATACAGAGTTGTAATCCACCTCACTTCATTCAATAGACTCTGAGTTTTTCCATTTTCAGTTAAGTACCCTTTTGTAGTACCCTGAGGTGTAGGAGTCCCCCGTCTCCTGCACTGTGTGTGTGTGTGTGTGTGTGTGTGTGTACCTGTCTTATTACACCATGAGCTATTGGCATTTTGACCATCAGATTAAGTTGAAACCGCTGATGAAGGAGATCCAGGTCACCTGGCACTGAGTTAATGATCGGAAGGTTGTCGGTTCGAGCCCCATCTCCCCCAGGTTTCCGCTGTTGAGCAAAGCCCCTAACCCCATCTGCTCCAGGGTCGCTGTCGCCCTGCACTCTGATCCAAGCTACACTGGAATATGCGAAGAAAGAATTTCACTGTGCAGTAACGTATATGTGACAAATACTAACACACACCTGTGGAGTGTAAAATCACAGTGCTGAGTGTTTAACACACAACCTCACATACTGATTGCTACAGAAGGTGGAGTGGACACACGAGGGTGTTCCATCATGGTTGTCTCACCTCATCATTCTAACCCTTGAGACGTTGTTGAGATGTGTTACAGAACTCCATGAGGAGATGAATGACGAATATAAACACTTGTAGAAGGTTGCTTCCAACCTTCCTGATGACTGGCTCCATCAGCGTTCCTGTGGATGAGGAGCTGAAGTACAGCGTGCGTCCTCAGCGTGCGTCCTCAGCGTGCGTCTACATGGTGATGTCATACTCCTCCTGTTCAGATGGAGCTGGTGCTGAAACTGAAGTGACGCTCACCTGAGACGGCCAAAACCTTCGAGCGTGAAAAACGGCCCATTCTCCGGTCCACCGCCGTTGTGCATTGCCACTGTGGTGTAGTCTCGATACTGTCGAGTAGTCTTGGGTCCTGGAGAAATGATATTTAATTTTAATGAGCATATGATCGAGAGATAGAGGAGTGGCAATAAAACACCACGTGACTCACTGAGTGTGAGTTATCTCATATCTACAGCAGCAGCAGGTGTTTTGGCGACCTCTGTGGTGGACATACGCTATTACATAAAGTCTGCAGATAAGGCGTGGAAAATTCAGCATGCTCTCTCTCTCTCTCTCTCACACACACACACACAGTAGTTGTTATGAACACTCAGAGCTACTTACAGCCACATCACATCATACAATAATAACTACATCTTCACAACCCTCACACACACACACACACACCAACTACAACGTTAACTTTGCCATCCAAATATACAGCAAAAACAGCTCTGTCCTCTAGAGCCGTGGACTCCACTGCACCTCTGAAGGTATGTTTTGATATCTGACATTAGCAGCGGATCCTTAAAGTCCTGTAATTCGAGAGGTGAAGCTTCCACAGACTGAACCCAGCCGTCAACAAGATGTAAATGAGAACGTTATGGCTCCATGGTCCCGTTCTTCTGTTCTCCTCACATGTCCATTCTAGACAAGATGTTCAGACCATCACAATATGTCCATCATCAGAGTCTCTCAGATCCATTTGTCTTCCTTCCAACTCACGACCTTAGAGACCGGACTGTACACCTGCTGTCTACTATTCCCGCCATACAGGTGTCTTTTCAACCAAACCCTGGACAGCACTAAAGATTTAAGTTTGTGTTACTACTGTACTAATCTTCAGCTCAGTGTTTCTGTTCACAGCACCCCTCACATATCCTGGGCTTTGAGTTTGATCCCTCAAAAAACAAAAAAATTATTCTTTAATTGTTTATCCATTTCTCCACCCAGACACTTTATTCCATTTACTGTATTCGAAGAGTTTAGTTTTTACCAGAATAGGTGTGGGGTGTAGAACCACAGAGAGCTGACAAACCTGCGGCTAAATGATCAGTCAACACACATCTAATCACACACCAATCAGCCATAAAATTTACAAAGCAAATCATTAATCCCAATACTGTGTAGTTTCCCCTTGTGCTCTGGAACCTTGGGGAGTGGCTCTGCAGGGCCTCTAGGGGCACTGTGGTGTCTGGCACCAGGACATGGGCAGTGGATCCTCTGGATACTGTGGGTTGTGGGGCGGGGCCCACGTAGATCAGACTTGGTATATCCCATGGGGTTCGATCAGACTGGAATCTGGGGAGTTTGGAGGCCGGGTCGGGGGTCTTGGGGTCTTGGGGGTCTGGGGGTCTGGGGGTCTGGGGGTCTTGGGGTCTTTGCCTGCTGGGTCGCGTGACAGTGGACTATGGCGCACTGGGTGTTCTTGTGCCTTCCTATCACTGCCAGCACTGACACCAGCAATACTTTAGGCCGAATTGGCTTTTTGTGGGATCAGACTGGACCAGCTAGCCTTTGGTCCCGCAAGCATGGGTAAGACTTGGGTACCCACGATCCTATCACCACTGGGGTATAACCGATGATCACAGTTATTCAGTTCACCAGACAGTGGTTAGTGTTATGGCTAATCAGGGTACATACTATAAAAACAAACACACACGCAGTGTTGAGCCTGAACCACAGGGTGACTGCGATGTGACTGCATCTTTACACCTGATCAATAAAGGTGAATTGATGAAGCAGGTGATCTCATGTCACACATGACCTCTGTGTCTTAACCTAAACAGCAAACTTCAGAAGTGTTTCAACTGCTTCTCCAACAGTGCACCTATGAAGAAGTCATAGCTGGACACCACAGTCTGAGTCAGAGACAATTATACTCAGGTCCATAAATAAAAAAAATAGGGGTTTTCTTGTTGACATTTGGCCTCTGTACACCAGCAGACTGGATCTGAAATAAAGCACTCAAGATGTGAGTGAAGTTAAGACTTTCAGCTTTAATTGAAGTGATTTGACAAAAGTGTTGAATTACCATTAAGAAATTACAACAATTTTCATAAACACACTGGGTGATCATAACTAACGAAAACATAAGAATTGCATTTAATACTTAGATGAAAATCCTTTGCAGTCAGTGAGTGCCTGAAGTCTGGAAGCCATTCAAATGACCAGATGCTGAGTTTTCTCCCTCAAGACGCTTTGCCAGGCGTTTACTTCAGCTGCCGCTTGTTTTGGGGTCTTTCTGCCTTTCAGTCATCTTCAGTAAGTGAAAAGCACGTCCTGCCTGTGGCGATGAGCTCAAAGCCAGCGCGCCCTGTAGGAGAACGTCATCTCCCTCGTCACCACAGGAAGAGAAATGGAGCTCAACCAGCACCATGGACAGCACTAAAACACTGCAGGGAGGCGCAGGGTGTCATGGCTCACTCGCATCGGACGGCCGAATCATAGACTCAGATCGAGACGTAGAGCAGTCTACGCCCCTGGGCCTCCGCTTCCACGGCCTGCTCACCTTGCGCTCTGGCAGCCCCCACGCCCCCCTCAGCTGTATCTACAGCCGGACACCTTTACCTGCCACTTTCCCTTAGCATCTGATCGTCACATGTGGTTTGATTATAATCTGCTGCACATTAATAAATACTCACTCAGTGTTTTCACTGCACCTGTGCCTCCGTGTGTCTGATTTCCAAGCATTCTACAAAGCTTTTGAGCGTTCTCTCTATCCTTAATTAGCTAGATGAAGGTTCTTCTTCACCATGGACTGAATTCTGCAGTCATCCACTTTAGTTCGTCTTCCATGGTTTTCCAGGCCTCTTGCTGAGCTCGCTAGTTAACTAAGCAAATTCTTCTTGTTAAGAATCCTTCAAACAGTTGAATTGGCCACTCCTATGGTTTTCCTTCCTCTCTTGGGTTCATTTAGTTTTGTCAGCTGAACAATGGCCTCCTTCACTTGCATAGACAGCAACCAAATGAACATGTAACAAGGCCTTTTAACTGCTTGATTAGCCATAGAGTAACGAGGGAATAGTGTACACCTGGCCCGTTATTTATGAGCCACCACAATGGGTGTGTGCATGAGAGGCTGTAATTCTTGAATGGTTAATGCCACACTTTTGTCTTGACTTCTTCCAAATATAATAGTTACATACCCAACACACAGATATGCAAAAAGTAAATACACCCCATATTCTTATGATTTTTTTTCCCCCTGAAT
This sequence comes from Clarias batrachus, assembly GCA_003987875.1. NCBI lineage: Eukaryota > Metazoa > Chordata > Actinopteri > Siluriformes > Clariidae > Clarias > Clarias batrachus. The sequence goes on along the minus strand of QMIH01003387.1, from coordinate 29,144 downwards.
GGAACAGACCCCGCTTTACCTGTGCCTTCTGTGGGCGTCCCAAACACACAGCTGGGAATCCTGAAATTCCACTCTCTGCTGTTAACACAATTATAGTTCAGTTTGAAGTAACGGCTAAAACATGGGCGGAGTCACGGGCTGCTCAACGTGTGGGCCTTCTGAAAGCCATCTTCACACTGTTCTTCCGAGACCAGCTGTCACTCTTAATACCACTAAAGGAAAGTCAACAAAGTGTTAATCGTATTAATAACTAAATCTTACTCACGGACACGTCCAACACATTCTGGTGGAGACATTTTACCATCAAACTCTAGGGGGTAGGGGGTGGGGTTACTTCCTGCATGTCTGTACATGTGTGTAACATTATCCAAATAAACAAACAGCTTTGTGTGTAACAGAGTGAGAACTCGTAGCAGCGTGTTAAACAGAGCTGCCGAGCAAAATGTGTAAAAGTTGCCAGGTCTGTACAAGATAAACCAACAGTAAGGAGCACTCCTCAGGTCAGAAACACTTTCCACCTTCATCACTGCTTTTTATTTCTGTTTTCATGTTTTCTCACGGGTGTACACACAGACACAAAAGAACACCCTGAGAAAAACACACTTTTCCATTTCATTTTCCATTTTATTTATGTTGAGCCAATTATATTTACGCTGCTTTCACACTAAGACCGACTAGTATTCCTGTTCCGTACCCGAGTACACTTGAGTATTTACACTCTCCAATACAGCCGCGGCAATATGAAGCTAGTTGGTTTGCGAGTCGTCAATAAACACAAAGAGCAAAAGAAGAGTAGAACATTGCACGCGGAACCTAATGTGGCCGAGATTTATGGAGGGAATATCAGGACCGACCCTCTCGCCCGCCTTCCTCCTTTAACTGGCTGTGCGGTGCGGAAGACGAGCTCGGCGCCTCGTGTTTTAACGCCCGTGTTCAGAGATCTGATCCGAGCCGTATCAGAGGACCCTGTCCCGTACGCAGGATCCCCTTCAAGTGGAATGTGCTGGTCCATGACCGCTCCACATTACACTGCAGTACCGGAGTTTGGGGTTTCGCGGACTCGCACCCTGTCTTGAGTCTGTAGTGTGAAAGCAGCCTTAGGACCTGCGTTTGATCAGTGAGTTACTCTGCCACCTGCTGGTTAAACTCAGCTTCACACCTCTGTCTCTCGCTCAGTCTTTAGTTTGAATCACACACACTTTGGGGATTTTACGCACACTGATCACCGGGACGTTGTGGACTCCAGGTCGATTATTAGCGCGACATGATCTTACCTGTACCTGCTCCTCATCACAGGCAGCTGCAAGCAGGAGTAAAATAACGAGCTCAGAGCCTAGTGTGTGTCACACTGTTTACTGTGCTGTTTATTGGGGTGTGTGTGAGAGAGAACACATGGAGAATATCAATTAAAAAACAAAAGAACATGAACTAACACTTCGCATCAAGTAAACATCAATAACTGCAGGTCATCACCCGAGTAACGCATAAAAACTAAAAAAGAAACATTCAGGGTAAGAAAACATTTAAGATACTGCAGGGGGAGGAGTCAGAGGGGCGTGGCTTCATCCGCACAATCACAGCATGGAGCTCCTCCCATCATGATCACTACCGAGAAAAACCTGAAACACACAAAGTAACACTTTTAAAACCTTTATCACAATAAACACTGACAACTCCTGTAAACCCCGCCCACACTCCCACCACACACCCCGCCCACTACCACAACACACCCTAAATTTGAGTAACACCCCTCACACTCCTGTAACACACTTTATGTAGCTGCACATTTACCACTGATGCACTGTGTGTGTGTGTGTGTGTGTGTGTGTGTGTGTGTGTGTGTGTGTGTGTGTGTGTTCCCCGATACACTCACACACTTCTGATAAAGAAATGAACTGTAATGTTGTTTTAATTGTGTAAACACAGTAATAACTCTTGGTTAATCAGGAGTGTAGTGAAGTGTGTGCTGTAGTGACACTGCATGGTGGAGTGTGTAGAACGTTACTGTCACACACCTGGACAGACAAGTCAGAGATGACCAGTGTGTGTGTGTGTGTGTGTGTTAAAGAACTGATCTGACTCCAGTGACCCCAGCGTGTCATACTGTGTCTGAACCCCGGTGTGTGAGGGAGTGAACGGGGACGTCCACTCGTCGGTGTGTCCACTCACCGTGTGCAGTGTGAACAGAGGCCCAGTATAAACAGCTCTAAAAATATTTAGTGCGATTGAGCGCGCGCTGAGCTAACTGTCCGCTCTCGTCCGTGATCTTCTCCCAGTCCGTCTGTCCCACTACAAACCCGATCGCTCGCTTACGATCAGCGTCCTTCTGCTCCTCCAGATCAGCCCAGCGCACCTACCACACACACACACACACACACAAATACTCATCAGACCACATGTCACTGATGACCGCTGTATAATATGACAGAGAGAAACAGACACAATGCGAGAGAGAGAGACACACACACACACAGAGACACAGAGAGAGAGACACACACACACACAGAGACACAGAGAGAGAGACACACACACACACACAGAGACACAGAGAGAGAGACACACACACACACACAGAGACACAGAGAGAGAGACACAGAGAGAGAGAGAGAGAGAGAGAGAAACAGACACAATGCGAGAGACACACACACAGAGAGAGACACACACACAGAGAGAGAGACACACACACA
>QMIH01003387.1:8350-22612 GCA_003987875.1 Clarias batrachus | reverse complement strand
GGTCTCGCGCCGCAGTATCTGAGTGAACTGTTAGTGTCTTACGATCCGCCACGCCTACTTCCATCAAAGAATGCAGGCTGCCTGTCAGTACCACGTATTATTAAAACTACAGCAGGGGGCGGAGCTTTTTCTTACAAAGCCCCAAAGTTATGGAATAGTCTTCCTATTAATGTTCGGGACTCGGACACAGTCTCAGTGTTTAAGTCTAGGCTAAAAACCTATTTATTTAGCGCAGCAGTGAATAGATTTGCTTTAGGTAAAGGAACAGATCTGGGGGATTCATGGATTGATTTATATACATGCTATCTGAGATCACCCAGATGAGGATTGGTTCCCTTCTCTTCTGCCTCAGGGTTCCTCAGGGAGTGTCTCCCTCAGCACCATCACCTCCAGCTGCTCATTACAGACACAGTCGTAAAGCTGCTTTGTAACGATGTCCATAATTAAAAGCACTAAACAAATAAAAGTGAACAGAAAGTAACGTTGCTACAGATGTTACCAAATGTAATGTAGTAATCACTTTACTGTAGATATGAAAATCAGCTTCACTACAAATAAGAATAATTATCATAGACATTAGGGACTTTGTAGTCATACGTGATCGCTTTACTTTAGACATTTCTGGAGTTAAATGAGACTTTAGACATCAGTAACTCTACTTTAAACTTTACAGTAAATCTCATCCACACTAAAGTTAGTAGACCATAAAAGTTATACTGTAGATATTACTCACTTTAAACCTTAACTCTTTATACTCCTGTGTACATATGACACACACACACACACTCTACTGTAGACCTATACTTAATCCATTATGCATCTTTCCTTTTGTCATTAATACATGCTTAACGTTAAGAGGTTTTGGGTAAAATATCACACAATATAACTCAGTAAAATCTACACTAAACTACTGTCTAAGGTTCTGTCTTTATTTACTCATATGTATTTAAGTATAAACTTTTTTTTTTTAAATGCATGAAAGTTATAGTTAGGTTAGTCCCTGTGTGTGTGTGTGTCTCCACCCATCATGTTAAAGTATCTACTGATCAGGTCTGTAGCAGTGGGATCAGCACTGACCTGTCTGACCCAGAACACACACACACACACACACACACACACACACATTAACACTAATGGCAAAGATGTTAGTGTACACGAGCTGAACTCTGCCTGTTCACAACCCATCCTGAGTCTAAACACACACCGGGCTTACAGACGTCTCTCTAACCGTCTGACGTCTATTATCCAGATGGAAAAATTAAAACCCATGTGATCCATATCCTTGGAAAACATCAGTAGATATGTAGGGTTTATGTCTAGTCTAGTAATGCATACAGTGTACATTCGTAATTGTTTAATATAATTGTGTATAATGTGTCCATGCAATGATTTAACTGTTTCCTGTCAACAAAAAATTTATTACATTACCAGTCTTAAAACTATTGTTAATTTAAAGAACATCTGTTACACTGAACTTCCAGCAGCCTAACACACATGTTGTCGTTATACAATCCCTGCTCTCCGTTATCACCCAGATGAGGATGGGTTCCCTGTTGAGTCTGGTTCCTCTCAAGGTTTCTTCCTGTTACCATCTCAGGGAGTTTTTCTTTGCCACCGTCACCCTCGGCTTGTTCATCAGAGACAGTTCATTCATCATTCACTCATTCATCTCGTTATTATCCAGACACATTTTTCTCACACATACACACTTCCATAAATTTTCTTTTTAAAATTTTTTTTCATTCTTGTTAAGCTGCTTTGAGACAATGAACATTGTTACAAGCACTATATATAAAAAATAACATAAAAAACTATTGTCTGTAATTAATCTTTGTTTTTAAAATCACTGATGAGCAATAAGTCAACAATTAAAACCGAAACATCACAAACACAATTTCATCAAAATAAAGACAAATGGAATGAAGTGAAGTCATTACTAAAATAATTCGCTATGAAGCAGATTCGATTAGGCCGTTTATAAATGATCTCATTAATTAAATACTTCACACACTGTCCAAGAGGTTAAACATTTAAACATTAAAACCCAGGATGGGGGGGGAGAGAGAGAGAGAGCGCTCAGTGTGTTTAGACAGAACACATGCAGAAACATTAAAGTCCTACCAGATCCGCCTCCTCCTCTTCCTCCTTCTTCTCCTCAGCCACAGCATCCGTCTCAGAAGGGGTGAAGTCCTCCATCTCCACCTGACACACACAAAGAGCTCACCATCACCATCCTGTTGATAAATCAGTGTGCGTGTGTGTGTGTGTAAGAGATGTGCAGTACACACCTCCTCGATAGCGGCGTCCTGCAGGAGCGAGCGGAGGTCCAGGCGTGCCATGTGGACAGGGGCCGATTCCCAGCTATTCGCCAGCTGTCCAAAACACACACACACAGAGCACTGTTCACTTATAAATCTGGTATCCAGGTCACCCCATGTCACCCTGACTCACTCCACCTCTTCTCCTCCTTCACATCCCCAAACTCCTGCGTCCTGATCGTGTCCACTCCACTTCACATTCCCACAACAGACACTCGTCCCTCGTCCCCTTCCCCCTCAGTCCCCTCTCCACTCCCTCTGAGCCAGACACATGATGTAAAAAAAACAAAGACCTTTGTGATGTCCTTCAGCTTGCGCCCGTGGATGTTCCTCTTGGCACAGGTCTGGTGGTCAGCAGACACTTCGGCCACGTAGACCTGAGAGACAGGAGCTACAGTGAGACAGCTCCTGAGACAGACAGTTGCACGCTCTCAGCGAGACACCGATGGACTGCTCACCTCGAACCCTTTGGTCTTGGCTGCACTCCAGAACTGGTCGAAGTACTTCACTCTCTCATTGATGGCGTCGAGGATGATGAAGGGGAAGAAGCCATCGTCCAGGGTCTTCCTGAAGGTCTTCAGCATGCTGTTCCTGTATGTGTCCTCCATCTCCGGCTCATACTCGTACTCAAGGACCTGCGACATTGTTCAGATCATCAGCAAACAGTGTGTGTGTGCAGAGGTAGGGAACGCATCACAGGGCTGCAGTATAGATAAATAATTTTGAACACCTACAGCATGAGGGTTTCTGTTCCTCTCTGAAAGTGTGTTAGATTCAAGTTTCAAAGAACTTTATTAATCCTAGAGGAAAATTGCTTAAAGTCCAAACCTTAGTCTTAACACGTTTCCCAGTATCAGGGTCTTTCTCTTCTTTTTCCACTTCAGTCATGAAATAGTCATCGAGGCCAAGGACTCTGGGCGGAGCTCCTCCAAACTCCACCTCCTTATCCTGAAAGACACACCCTGTCACTCACTATGGTCATGTGACGCGGTACTGCTGTGTGTGTGTGTGTGTGTGCGCGAGTGAGTGAGTGAGTGAGAGAGAAATCTAACCCGGATGAGTTTAGCCAGATGGCTCTTGCCACTTCCTGGTAAGCCTCGCATTATCACCACGATCTGAGATTAAACCACACAAGTCAAAGTCTGGCTACAATAACTCCTCAGACATTGAATAAATTTCGCGCTTTAAAAGTGTCAAATATTATATATAATTGTTTATCTATATAAACTACGGGTAGATGTTTTACTTTATACCCTGTCAGGACGATTTGCTCGTCCAGGTGGTTTCAGAATATCGTCGACGTTCTTGGTCTCGGGTTTCTTCTCCACACGCTGGGGAGCAGACGGAGGTGGAGGAGGTTCATCAGGGTAACTCCTCCTGTCGTCTGAGAACACACAGCATAAGTCTCAGGGTCTGAGCTCACCTCCTGCGTTTACAGATAAGCATGTCTTCCTGAACTCACTTCCGTAACCTGATGGCCCGTGATCGTAGCGCTCGAGACTTCGCTCGTATGAAGATCGCTCGTAGCCCGGTCGGGTATATGACTCCCGATCTCGGCTGGAGCGACTCGAGTGCTCGCGTACATCCCTCTCTCGATCCCTGTAAGCACTACGAGGTGGGCCTGGGGGTGGCCTAAAAGCAGGAGAAATGCCCGATACAAATTGGTACCGGAAGACACTGAACTATGAAGAGCCAAACAGATGGAGTGTGCAAAGCCTCTCATCAAACCTCTCATCCCTGGAGAAGCGCTCCCTTTCAGGTCGGTCCCGATCGTAATCCAGGGGTGGTCTCTCTCTGAACAATTCTCTTTCCCGATCTCTTCCGTACTCCCGCTGGTCCGGATAGGGATCGCCTCTTCTGTCATAGTATGGATCACGACGTCCAAGCAGTTCTGGGATGTGGAAAGTATTTATTATATTAGAATTAGCACACTAATCTATTAAATTAAAAAAATTAACAGAATAAACCAACCTTTCTCATAAAGTCGCTCAGACGGGAGCGGATCAGGCCGCAGCACTATCCTCTCCCCGTATGAGATCCTTTCCACCTTGGTGCCCACATCTGTTTATGGAAAAGTACATCATGTCTCCAAAAACATCATCCGATATATTCAGGGTGGTAGAACAAACCTGCACTTACCGTGACCGTGACCATAATCCACGGTTTTAGCGATGAAGGTCGGTTTTGGAGGAGGTGGTGCTGGTGTATGAAGGAAATCTGCAACCGAGTTTAGCTGATGCATCCCAGTTTCTAAGAGTCTCCCGGAAACATCCTGTTTAGTTCCACACAAACAAAATGCTTGTAACTCTACAAACTCAGAAGCTGTTTTACCGTCAAACTAATCATTATAAACATCGATTATATTAAAATTTTAAGGCTGTACCTGAAGGGCAGTTTTAACCTCACGGGGGATTTCAAGTCCAAGAAGACCAGCAGGTATTTCAGGTTGCAGTCCAGCAGATTCTGGATTAGAAGTATCTCCCAGAACTTTTTTACTCTCCTGCATCTCTCTAGTTTTTATTAGTCGCCCAGAAGCAAGAACAATAATGTGTTTTATTGGTTTGCTGGAGTTCATTCATTTTTTATTGTTTACTCCAACTTTCTAAACTCTAATGATCAGCATCTGTCTACATACCTGATCAACTTTAGCTCCTGAGCAGCCTTGAGGATGATCTCGTGCTGCCTTTGAGAAAGCGCAAGAACAGTTTTGGTTCCACCTGGTGAGATCTGTGCTTCTGGAACATTGCTCTGTGGTGCCATGGAGTGCTCTGGGTTCCTATCATAAAGAGGACAAGGTTCTTCATTGGGATCGGGGTACACTCTCTCTGGCAGCGGAGGTGGTGGAGGTCTTTCCCAATCAGGATGAGAATGGAATGGAGGTTCCCGATCTCTGTCCCTATACAGCGGTCCATCAGCATATCCAGGCCCTCTTCGATCTGACCTGATTCGATCATCACTCTCATATGAGAATGGTCTGTCCCTTTCCTCCCTCCAGGGATCATCTCTAAGGTGCTCTGGTGGTGCCCCACGTGGTGGATGTGCAGGAAAATCACGATCCGGAGGAAAATCACGATCCGGGCGCTCTCGTCTCCATTCCTCTCTCGAGAGGAAGAATTCTTCATCTTCCCTGTAATCTCGGGGACGATACTCAGGCGGAGGTCGTCCATACCCATCATCCTCTGGGCCAAACTCAGTACCATATTCTTCTTCATATGCCTCTTGAGGATCTTCATGTGTAGGTCGCCACCTATCTCTCGTCATTGGATGTGGGCGCATGGGTGGCCTTCTCATATCCCTGGCTAACATTTCACGGGGGTGCCTGGGTTCTCGGCCATGAGAATGAGGCCAATCAGGATCTCTGTCCATATCTTCACAATACCCTGGTGGACCCACGGGCTCCCTTTCTAACAATTCATGAGGTGGTGGAGGAGGGCGCCTCATCATCTCATGGCGTGGGGGTGGTGGCCCCCAAGGACCCGGACCACCACGTCGAAAACGAGGGCCCATGTGGGGAGGGAGGCCACGTAGGTCACGTTCCATTTCCATCGGTGGTTGAGGACGTCGTGGACCGTGGTGCATGAAGCGTGGGTGGAAAGGAGGACGCCGAGGCCCCTCCGGAGGAAAAGAGGGCCTATGCTGCATCATTGGAGGTCTTCTCTCTGCCCAGTATGGATCGCCCTCTTCCCAGTACTCCGATTGTTCCTCTTCCCAATGTTCCTGCGGTCCCTCTGCAGGATCCAATCGGCCTCTAGGTGGTACTCGCTCTTCTGTCTCTTCGTAGTATTCTTTCTGGAAGTGGTGCTCTTCGGGTTGCCACATCTCATGAGCTTCCTGGTCATTCATCATTCCATGGGGTTCTTGGGAATGGTCCCCCCAACTATATTCCTCTCCCATTGGTGGCTGGTGATCATATGGAGCATCTTCCCCATGATAACTGGGATCCGACATCGATGGAGGACCCATAGGTCTGCCCATCTGTCCTCGACCACGCCCACGACCTCTTCCTCGCATTTGTAAAGGACCCTGACCCCTCCCCCGACCATAGAGAGCACGTGGAGGACCACTCTGATTCATCTCATGTGGAGTACCAAGAGGTTCCTTGGGCATGTCAGTTTGGAAAGGGCCTTGTTGAGGCTGTGCCCGGTGTTGTGCTGCATTGATATTTTTCAATGGTTCAATTTTATTGACAGCACTTTGGGGTTGACTTGGTGGGAGAGGCATGGACATGGGTGTTGAAGTCATTTTGGAGATACCCTTTCCTGATTCCTCCTCCTTTACAGCCTGCCTGACTGGCTCAACCTTCTTGCCTATGTCAACTTTAGACTGAGGAATAGGATCACTTTGAACAAAGAAACCATCGTCTGACTCTATTACATCATCTGACATAGATTTGAGCTCCATTTCATTTTGAGGGCTTTTATCTTCCTTCTTGACCGTCGTTGCACTTTGAGGTAATGAACCTTGAGAAGAGTCAGGTTTCCCCATTTGTGAGTTAGTCTGATTTACAGGACCAGGGTTATCTTGTGAGCCAGAACCAGATGGTGGAGGTGGACCAGTGGAAGGAAAAATGGGAGGAACCGTGGGAGCTCCAGTGGGAGGACATGTGGGAGGACCCAGGGGGAGACCGGCAGGAGGACCCGTGGGAGGACCAGCAGGAGGACCCGTGGGAGGACCAGCAGGAGGACCCGTGGGAGGACCCGTGGGAAGACCCGTGGGAGGACCCAGGTGTGGTCCAGGGGGTCTCTCAAAACGGGAAGGTGGACTATGCCTCAGTGGACTTTCAAATCTTCCCGGAAGTCCTGGTCGAATCTGATTGCCTCGAGGAGGTACTCCAAAGCGCTGACCACCATCAAATCTTGGTGGTCCACCAAACCGTTGTTGTGATGGTGGTTCAAACCTCGGACCCCTAGGAGCTTCAAACCTACAAAACATCAATCTAAAGTAAGGAAAACACAACACAGTTCGACATTTACTTTTTTTTTTAATTAAAATCTAAGATCTTGCTCGAGCAGTGCCAGGGGGAGGACTTAATATCACAATCTTCCAATCAGCTATAGAATTTAGTCAACACACTTTAATATAAATTTAATATCCAGAGATAATTTGAATGCCTTACCTTGGCCCTCTTGGGCCCTCAAACCTTCCATGGAGACCAGACTGTCTTTGTGTCATTTGTCCAGGAGGACAAACAGGACCCTCTGATCCAGGAACTGGACCGGATTCTACAGCATTTGCTCCTGGGAGATTGCTTGGATGTGTGGCCTGAGGAGGGCCTGAGGAGGGATCCCTACTATTTGGTGCGATTGAGGGGCCCATGTCTGGTGCAGAAGGTCGAGGCTGTGCATACGGTCCCACCACACCACCAGTTCCATAAGACTGTTTCATGCCCCTCAGTGTGGTCACTCGCTCATTAAGATGAGCTGAAGTGGAGTTCATTTGCTCCTGCCACTGCCTCCATTGACCTTCATACTCCTGTAACTGGTCTTTGTGGGGGTACGCCTGGAACTGGTCCAGCCAGAGCTTAAAGTGTCTCTCCCAGTCCTGTAGCACTGGAGCAAACTGCTGCTGCTGCATTTCATAATGCTGCAACTGCAGGTCTACAGACATGGTCTGAAGATCATAGGGAAAAAAAAGAAATAAATCTCTCTGACTTAATGTTAATGAAGCTAACTCATAGCACTGTACTCATCGTCAACCATATATAAAAGCTAGCAGGTCGGCACCACGCACCAGGTTATGTATACCTGTATCTGTGTGTGTGTGTGTGTGTGTGTATGTACCTGTATGTGTGCGTGCTGCTGGATGACCTGCTGGTACCGGTGCAGGATCTGTTGGAGCTGTGTGTGTTCCTGCATTAGGGCCTGGTACTGGTACCCTGCTCTGTGATACTGAACCTGCTGCCACTGAGCCGCTGCCGCCTGCAACTGCTGCAACCTGGCTGCCTCAGCCGGGTCTGCACACTCCACCATGCTGGGCTATAACACACACACACACACACTCACACACATCAGCAGAGGACAAAGGTGATTTGATGTAATGAAGCTGAACCTTGACAATGATGATCACCTTGTCATCAGGCGGTGGTGGAGGAGGAGGCTCCTCTTTGGGTGGAGGTGGGGGCGGGGCATCTTTGGGTGGGGGCGGGACTGGTGGCTTGTCTGGAGAAGTGTCAGTGCTCCCTTGCTTTTCCTTCTCACACTTCAGCTTCTGAAGGTTTTGGAGGTGCTGTTTATACCAATAATCCTGCTGCTCCTGTATGTACACACACACACACACACACACACACACACACAGTTTATTGCACACATTTAGTGTCCTTACATCATTTAGATCTGTGTTTACGTCCCATCAGTCTGTCTACCTGGACACCGATGACCAATTTATTTGGTGCTAGCTGTGCCCGTGACTTAGTTCATGTGGAATTTAATTACACACTCAAGTGTGTTTTCAAAAATGTACAGCGCATCTGTTTGTTCTAATTTTAAGATGAACTAATTATTTTTTTCAAGGTCGATTTTTTCATAAATAAAGTTGTTTTTTCAATTAAATTTCAAATTAGCACATCTTCTCTTCCTGTGGCGCAAGTGCGATGAAACGAAGTCTAATTGATACCTCAAGCTCGGCCGAATACATTAAAATTTCTTCAGTATTTTTTATGCGATGCATCGCGTCAACACACAGAGATACAAATTCCAAAAACCATCTTGATGTGCTCTATTACTCATCCTACGTTCATCCTACTCATCCAAGCCCACTTTAGTTTTATTGTGCGTATACTTACTGCAGTACTGATTCAGTGCTGTGTAAAACTGACTCAGTGTAAAGTGGCGTGAAAAACTATTTGCCTCTTCATGATTTTTTTTGCATATGTGTCACATTTACTGATTGACATCAAATAAATATTATTACAAAAAGATAACCGGAGTAAATTTAAAATAGTTATAAATCATTATTTAGATTAAACCCCATAAAAGCACACACACTTCTCCTGTCTCTGCTCTGGTTTGCTGTAGCTGCTGCATCAAAATCAAAACCCTGATTCTCGCCTGAAGCTGAAAAACTGTGTGCTGGACTGATGGTAGTGTGAAGTGAGACTGCTGTAAGATTAAACACCACCATATGACTGGAAGACACTGAGGGGAGTTAAGTGTGTGTGTGTGTGTGTGTGTGTGTGTGTGTGTGAGGGAGAGAGTGAGGTACAGAAGTTTCTTGCCTGCAGGGACATGGTGGCCAGGTCAGCAGGCTTCTCCTTCGGGTCTGCTGCTCCACTCTCCGCGGGTCCGGTGGAGGTGTGTGCCGGGGCTGGTGTGGTGGTGCTCGGCGCCGCAGGTGGAGGTTCCGGTGGAGCCGCTCCTTTGTTCTGAGCAGGGTCCGGGTCAAAGTGCGCCGGAGGCGGCGGGAATCCCGGCGCGGGTCCGGTCCAGGGCGCGGGGGGTGGCGGGCCCGGAGCGGCGCTGAAGCCGGGGTTAGCACTGTTAGCATTGTTGTTGTTGTAGTGCAGCACTGACTGGAGCTGTCTCTGGTGGAGCTGCTGTAGCTGCTGCATCTGCTGGAGGTGCTGCTCGTGCAGGCTCGAGAAGTTGGACGGGGCCGCCGGAGCCGGTGCTCCATATCCGGGGAAACCTCCGGCGGAGGGCGAGGGCGGGGGCGGGCCGCGGAACGGCGGAGTGCGCGGGGCGAAGTGCTGAGGCTGCGGGCCTGCGCCGCCATAACCGCCCCACGCAGGGTACATGCTGGAGGAAGCGCCTAGCCTAGCCTAGCCTAGCTTAGCTTAGCCTAGCCTAGCCTACAGAAAGAACGGCATAAAGCCGGTCGGCGGGGTTTTACTCCCTATTTACAGAGTTATCCAGTTTATAGTCCAGACTAACTCTCACAGCCGGCAATCCCCGCGTTACAGCGCACGCGCATTATTTACGGATTTAACGCGTATGATCTGATGAAATCTCTTGTGTCTCCTCCACAGAGACCAACATCAGGCTAGCGCGAAACAAACACGTCATCACGCTTCCCATTACGTCAACGCGTATGTGCGTACGGCACGTCGTTTCAAACCACGCCCACTGCATTGAAAAGAGGAATGCCCAGTGTCGCGCCAATGCAAGAGCTAATTCATTTTAATGAGAAATTATTTCCCACAATACGCAGGAAAAAAATAATAATCATTTTTAAGTGGTAGAAGATAAACTACAGTATATTCAATCAAGCAGCCCATGTTGGAGGAAAATAAATAGATAGAGACAGATACTTTATTAATGGAAATCCATGTCCAGCAGCAGTAGAGTGTCAGACAGACAGGTCTGTCACACCGTGTCTCCTACAGACAGACTGGTCTGTGAATGTGATCACTTACTGTGTCTCCTACAGACAGACATGTCTGTCACACCGTGTCTCCTACAGACAGACTGGTCTGTTAGTGTGATCACTTACTGTGTCTCCTACAGACAGACAAGTCTGTCACACCGTGTCTCCTACAGACAGACAGGTCTGTGAGTGTGATCACTTACTGTGTCTCCTACAGACAGACAAGTCTGTCACACCGTGTCTCCTACAGACAGACAGGTCTGTGAATGTGATCACTTACTGTGTCTCCTACAGACAGACAGGTCTGTCACACCGTGTCTCCTACAGAAAGACTGGTCTGTGAGTGTGATCACTTACTGTGTCTCCTACAGACAGACAGGTCTGTCACACTGTGTCTCCTACAGACAGATTGGTCTGTGAGTGTGATCACTTACTGTGTCTCCTACAGACAGACAAGTCTGTTACACTGTGTCTCCTACAGACAGACTGGTCTGTGAATGTCATCACACACACTGCGTCTCCTACAGACAGGCTGGTCTGTGAGTGTGATCACTTATGTGTCTCCTACAGACAGACAGGTCTGTCACACCACGTCTCCTACAGACAGACAGGTCTGTGAATGTCATCACACACACTGCGTCTCCTACAGACAGGCTGTACACACAGGGTGATGTGACAACTGACCTGAAGTCCGTGCAATACTAAGAACAAGAACTACAAGATATATGAGAAGAATATAAATCAGACATTTGGGGAAAAATGAAGTAAAGAGTGTAATGAAGATAATTTCAGTTTGACGTGTAACTGTATGTGTGGCAAAGTGAGACAAATAGTGCAAATAGTTTTATTTTCAGAATTATGTTTTAGAAATGTATTGCTAGTTATACTCCTATTGTAATATATTGGTATCTGAAGGTAAATAATTAATATATAATTTTAATTATATTATATAATATTATATTATATTGCCAAACCGCAAATTTGGACCCCCACCATCCAAATCATTAAATTCTGATGTTCCGATCACTTCCATGGTTACAGGTGTATAAAATCAAGCACATGGCCATGCAGACTGTTTCTACTCACATTTGTGAAAGAATGTGTGGGGTGTTGTGATGTGGGGTTGTTTTTTTTAGGAGTTGTGCTCTGTCCTTTTGATGTCTGTTGATGCTGTTATAGCTGCAAAGGGGGCGGGGCCAGCATCATATTAAACCCTCTGGATTAAGAATTGGATGTCACCCATATGCATGTGGAGGCAGGCGAGCCAATACTTTCGGCAATATCACCCCCAGGTCATGAATAAATTTTTGTGAGTTGATAGTTGGCCTCTAGATGGCGCACAGACGCAGACAGACTTGATGAGAGAGGGTCCAGAGCCCCAGACACATGGAGCATCTCAAGCAGTTAGAATAAAGCTCTGCTGTTATTGGACATGTGTGTTAGTGTACGTTAGTGTGCGTACTCAGACTCTATTAATACTAATAACACCAGAACTGAACCGATAAACACACACATGCACAATCACACTGATCTACAACCATCTTCATCTGTTCATATCCACCTACCTGAACTGCTCTTTGCAATATTCGCACAATATATTTATTTCACTTGCTATTTGCACACAATGTTTTTGTCACAGTGTGAATTGTTTACTGCTGCTCTTCCCACTACCTCGACTCACACCTCATCACGCACACACAAAAAAACCTGTATTGTTGTTGTGTTTGTCATGTAGCTCTTTGTTTGCACATTTGCACTTTGTTGTTTATTGTGTATTTTTTGTGTAGAAATTGATCGTTTTTAGGTTAACTTAAAAATGTAAAAATGTAAATCTGTCATATCTGAGCCAGTCAGTTAATTAGATCGTTTAATCAGCGAGCTGGTTCCAGTAAAGCGTGTTGTTAACTTATGTTGTTGTGTGTGTGTAGCACCTTGGTCCTGGAGGAACGTTGTTGCGTTTCACTGTGTACTGAACTGTATATGGTTGGAATGACAATAAAAGCCGACTTGACTTGACTTGACTCGGCTGTTGAGCTGCACATGTGATAATTATATACTACTGCGACAACGCTGCAGCAACGCACGCCTGCTAAAGAAAATTATGGAGAAATTAAAATCACTGTACACGTAAGTGACACGTAAGTGCGCTGCAATTAAAATAATACATTGAATTAAGTGTGTGTGTGTGTGTGTGTGTGTGTTGTAGATTTTTTTATGGATTTAAATTACTCACTCACTCACTCACTCACTCACTCACTCACTCATCATCTATACCGCTTAATCCTGTTAATCCTGTATTCAGGACCCTAGGGTGCCAATCCATCGCAGAACACACACACACATACACCTTCACTCACTCAGAAACGGAGGAACTGAACTGTAATGTAAACAGCGTGGAAAGTTACAGTTATTGGAGAGTTGGTTACAGAGATGTTGAGGAAATAAACAGAACTCTCAGTTCCCCTTTTTTCCTGGACAACGTCTACTGATACTCAGACTTTATCTAAGTCAAAACAGGACACAAACAATACTGACTAATAACTGATCCACAATTAAGAATCAGTACTAACAAATATCATAATCTTTAGAACCGTCTGTGTGTTTCCACACACGGACGGGGGGAGACTGAGATTGATGGCGCCCTCAGGCCAATCGAACAAACAGAGACACTGCGGGGGCGTCCTGGGGGGACGGGGAGTGCACGGCCTCAATCGCCAACACCTCCGGGTGAGAGCAGGAAATGAGATAGGACAGGGTGGAAGACAGGGTGAAGGACAGGGTGATAGTACAGGGTGGAAGACAGGGTGAAGGACGCCGTGTAGCGAGGTCCAGGATGAACACTGTCTGCAAGCTGGAACAAATAATCAGAGGGAAATGAGTTAAGGAGTGAGATCAGTAAAATAACGAGCAGGTTTAGAGTCGGCAGAAACCCCAAGTTAAAAAAAAGCAGGACGTTTCCCTTAATGCAGAAAAGCAGATCAAATTATCTAATTACACATTAACACTATTAAGTTACACTATTAAAACTAACAGACTAAAATCACTAAACCTTATTTGACATAAAATTACCTTAAATATATAAATAAACTCACAAACACAAACCACACCTATGATTAAGCCTAGATCAATTAAAGTTAATTAATGGATGATTTAAAGATGATTTTAAGAAGAACAATATACAAATATAATCATAATATTATCATTTTAATTATTATAAGATAAATAGTTCATGTATTTAAATCAAATAGCAATCAGAATTTACTGCATTTAAGGTATATTAAAATAAATCACGATAAGCATGACAGAATGACAGGTGAAATTATAAAGTAATAAATAAAAGGTAAATTAGGAAAAAGATACTTATGCATAATTAATGATCTCAAAACTTTCAGTGATGGAAAAAGCCGCTGTGGTCAGCGCAGGAGATTAGGATTCAGTAAGACTCGGTTTAGGGCCTTAAGAAGAGGAACTTACACTCTAAAACATGCTGCCTTGTTTCTGTAAACACATTGTTGGGTTGTTCATGCTGRGTYARAATYCTGGGTTATTTCGGGGACTTTAAACACATTGTTGGGTTGGGTAATGCTGGGTCAGATGAGATGTAGTGTGTCATTTACACATGAACACCTGGTTGGGTTATTTT
>QMIH01003386.1:0-36902 GCA_003987875.1 Clarias batrachus | reverse complement strand
CCTGCAGGTGCACCTTATTCGGTGACGTCATGCCTGGCACAGGTTATAAGCCGAAGGTATTCGGCGGGTTTTGACATGCACAAGCTTCACAACCGGCAACAAAGAGATGTTCCCATAGCGTTTTCATGCAGCATCTYGTTCCCGCTTTATCAGGGAACAGGGTTACAGTCAAGTAACCCGAGACGTTCAATACAATACTGTGGTGTGAGACCATTTAATGCTTTACATGTATATGTCAAAAGTAGTATTTTAAAATCAAATGTGAAATTTCACAGGGTGCCAATGAAGTGTACATACATACATACATACATACATACATACATACATACATACATACATACATACATACAGTATATAGAGCACACACAATTAGCCGTCATTATTTTGTATGTAGAAATATTGCAATTTTTATCCATTAAACAGAAACACCAAGCAGCATGACAAGTGCCCTTCTTCACCGCTTGGTTTCATATGGTTTTATACTGTAACTAATATAAAATCACAAATAGTCTTGATTTGAATTTAATCTGCTTTCTCCTCTACCATTTAATGCACTTCTGATCAAATGAAATTGGCTAACATCCAAAATCAATCTTTGATTTCTAACTTTTAAGGACTGATGGGAAAGTTAGCCAAAGCACAATTTAATTGTTTTGGAATGTCCTTGAAATATGTGTCCCATTTATGCCAAGGTTTTTTTTTTTTTTTCATTTCTCTCATCTCGCTCTCTCTCGCTCTCCTTTCTATCTATCTATCTATCTATCTATCTATCTATCTATCTATCTATCTATCTATCTATCTATCTATCTATCTATCTATCTATCTATCTATCTGTCTATCTATCTATCCATCCATCTATCTATCCATGTGATTCATTTTGTGTTAGTCATATCTTTTTGATTAATAAAAAGAGACAGCAATCTGGGCTTGTAAATTTGATTCAGCATTTAGACTAAACACTTGTAGAATCAAGGGCCTTTGCACTTAAAAGGGAAAAATACAAAAAAGCAAACAACCAAACAAAACAACATTTACAAACCTTACTTATCTGATTTAATATATTTGGATGTTATGTCGACATTTTGGTCTTTAAATGTCCACTTCTAATGCAGAACATTGTTGAGTATAACCATCACATGTACATACAGAGTGCACAGTTTGACAAGGTAAGCATTACAATATTTTATTTATTCTTCTAAATGCATCCATGCACCATTTGTCCAAAGGACATTTGCTAAAAAATGGACTGTATTATGTACAGTGGAAAGCGAATTGTAAACAGATTTGGCGTACAGTGAAACACAGAGTATTAAATTAACTCTACAGTCAACTCACATTTTAAAAGAAAACCACACAAGGACTTTTAAAATTTTAGTTTCATTCTCCAGCTAGATCTATTTTATTTTCTCTCTCATCTTCATGTTTTACTTCATTATCACATTGCATGATAAGTGTCTAGGTGTGCTGCAAGCTTAATGAGGCTTTGACATTTTACAAGTGGCAGATGATCATAACTCTTGCTATGGGGGAAATAGCAAGAGAAGTTTTTAATGCAACTTCAGCCACAAGCAAGAGTCTAACAATTGACTGACCACAGCTTAGTCAGATGCATCAGATCTAATGCATCACCATTTCTTTCCAATTCATTTTTCATTACCTGCATTACTACCAGTGTTGGGGGACGTTACATTTTAAAGTAACTAATTTCTAAGTGCTAATTACTGTCTACAGTTACATTACTGTGTTACTTTCTGATAAAAGTAATTAGTTAGAGTACTTTTCCATTGCAGAAAATGAAAACTCCTTTCTTCCTCATGCATGTTGTTTTAGAGAAGACCTTTATAATTATTCTACCATCATCACTCAGTGAAGTTTGGCCCATAATCTGCTAACTACTAAAACCCCTATTTCACCTATGCGGTTTCGTGCGGTGGTCGTAAGTACAATTAGACATCATGATTCACGACGAGTTTTGGCGCTGTGATTTGGTTTCCACCTTTCCGCGCGTCAGTTCTCGCATAGTCAAACCGCATAGGTGAGATAGGGGTATAACAGCAGGAATAACAAAAGGGGGTGGGTTATCGGGGGGCGGGGCTTGAAGGACGACTTTCTCTCTCACACACACACACACACACACACACACACACACGCACACACACAGACACACACTAATGGATTGGAAATGACTACTGTCTGGCTCAACAAAGTAACTGAGTACTTGAATAATTATAAGCAATTATAATATATACTGTTGGACAAAAAAGTTGATTTAGTTTGATCACCTTTGATTGTAAATGTACAATGTATTGGTTCATTTATGTGTGAAAATAATTTGTCATGCTCCCATAACAACTCTTTTATACATTTAATCCTAATATATACCAGGATTAAATTTCTCATCAGGGAAGACAAAACATTATGGAATAACATGGACATTCAGTAATTCATTGACTTCAGAAGCAAGCTGTTTTTCATTTGGTCACACAGCTGTTTCGTCCATTAAAAAAAAAAAAAAAAAGCATTATACCCATGATTTCTACAGTTGGTATTTTTACAATGCTCCTTCATCAATTTCTGATCACTGTCATTCATATTGTTTTTTTTTTTTACCACATTTCTTCTGTGATACTAAGCCCAGTTCTTGTAATTTTTATGTTTTCTTTCTTTGCTTGATGAAATGTATATTTAAATTTTATCACAAAATGATAAAATATTTTAATTTTTTTTTTTAATAAAACTACACAATAAGCATGTCTGTTTGGGTTTGATTGGTGATGTTTTTTTTTCTCTCTCTCTCTTTTTAAACGTACATCAATCAACCACAACATTAACATGACTGCAAGGTGAATAACATTATCAATTCTATACAAAAATATCCAGGATCTTGGGCACCCAAAGCTCATCAATGCGACCAACGACTAACCTGTTTGGTCCGATCCCATAGAAAAGTCACATGTTGCTCGAAGGGCCAGAGCTGGCCAATGGCACAAGAGGAACCTACACAATATCAGACTTAAATGTTTTGACGTTTAATTTTATACCTGGATCTGTATATAATTTATAACCATTGATTATTAGCATTTTTAAGTAGGAACTATGTTATGTTTAATGTTGTGCAGATTATGAAGAAGTGCCATTTAGTTTAACATAGACTAAGCTTTTTTTTTTTTTTTTTTAAGGAGAATAACTGTATCATTGACGAATAATCTGTTATCATTGTCAGTATTGATGGTTTGAAACACTGCATGCTTTCCCTGTGCTTACTGGGTTCCTTGCCATAGCCCAAAACATGCACAGTAGCTTGATTGGTGCTTCCAAATTACCCAGTGTCTGTGTGACTGATAAGGAGAGAGAGGGAGCTTGTGCCTTTATATATAGATGGAAAAGCTGTTGCAAGTACTGTATTGTAAAGTGCCTTTGTAAAACTCAAGCACTATGATGAAACTCCATCCATCTAGGAACTTCTATAATCAACTAGTAGCTGGAACTACATCCCTTATAGGTCAGGTCAGGGGGTATGTGGGTTATTGATGTTTCTTACAAATTTAGGATTTGAATTGATTATGTAAGGAGAGATCATCTTGTTGACTAATGAAGTGAGCTCATTATTGGCCATTGCTCTCCAGCATTAGCTCATTATAGAAGGTTTAGGGTTTAATCTTATGGTTTTGTTATGAAGCGAGCACCAATTTCAGCATGGTATGAAGCTTTGTTTGTTTACTTGCATTGTGTTGTGGTCTTCCTCTATGATTCCTTCCTGATTGGCTGGTGCTCTGATGCTGGGATTTTAATACCTTTTATAAGTAATTTTGCATGAGCTCTGTTCATGCTACTAATATTTTGTGTGCATAAGCATTCTTTGAATGAAACAAGCTCTCGATTTATATCAGACCTCCCGTAGCTTACACACTCATTTATACCTTCAATTAATAAAAGGTTTTTTTTAATGCTCATAATACCTTTCAAGTTATGTACTGTAGAATTCTCAAACATAACACACAGACATAAAAAATACGCAATATATGTGTATAGAATTTTACCTTACTGGCAAACTTTAAAGATTGTTTAAAATAGTGTCTCTGCCGTATGCCTCTTTATTAATTGAAACGCACGTGGAGAAACGTCTCGGGTTACTTTGCTGTAACCCTGTTCCCTGAAAAAGCAGGAACAAGATGCTGTGTGAAAGAGGTCTCCGCTGACCAGTTGTTGAAGCATGTGTGTCACCTCGGTCAGGTGACGTCATCTGAACAGGTACACCTGGAGGTTATAAATAGGTCTGAAAGGACGTCCGGTCATGCCTACAGTGTGGCATTGGAGCGCAGCATCTCATTCCCGCTTTTTCAGGGAACGGGATTACAGCAAAGTAACCCGAGACATTCCCTTTCAAAAGCTACACTTGATGCTGCGTGAAAACGTTATGGGAACGAGAATACCAATGCTGCTGCACTGGAAGTGTCTGGACGCCAGGGTTGTGTAGCGTGTGCGCACAATCATCAAAGTGGTCTAGATCTGATTGTGGGATGCTGACTCTAGGACCGTGATTCTGGACTAGCATGGACATCTAAACTATAAACATCACACACTTGCTGCAAGGGCCTTGCAAACCCCTTAGTTGAATGGACTCTAACTCCTAGAGGTGAAGTGTGACCATGCACCTCATAGGCTAGGGCAATAGTATCCTTCATCCCTTTTACGTGACATAGTTTGTCTAGTGGCAGCCGTCCCACCGAGTTGCGGGCATAACATTTAAGGGCTGCACCTCTTTGTGCCCCTGAGTAGTGCAGTGGACATAAATCTGTGGAGCATGTACTGAACACAGTAAGTGAAGACTTTACTGCTCCAGAGCATTAAATGGCAGAGTATGGAAAACTTCATGAACAACTGTTGTTGTTTTTTTTGTCAAGAATGGAACTTTTGAAAGACAATTCGGGTTAGGATGCAGCATATTTTTGACCGGCCCAGTGGCAGGGTCTAGGCAGGATGACGAGATTGACAGAGCCTGCAGAACCACAATTCTCTACAGAGAAATAACGGCTATTAGAAAAACCATCTTAAGGGTTAAAAGCCTAACAGGCACAGGTTCTAGAGGTTCAAAAGGGGGCTAGGTCCCGTGATGGACTGTTGTCCTAGTGGGCGGCCTTAACCGCTTAGCTCAACGAATAAAGCGGGCAACTAATTTCCCTCAATCAGAACATGGTAAGCCGAATCTGGCAGTGGACTGGGTTTACATGCTTTGCCATACATCATTTTTTAAAATCATTCCATCTAAGGGCATAAGTTCTTCTATTAGAGGGAGCCCTGGAACTTGGAATAATTTATATTACCTTATCTGGAGACCAGGATCTCTTAATTGGCCCCTTTCAGGGGCTAAGCGTGACGGCCCCAATGCTCGGGCCTGGGATGGAATATTATTCCATGCACCTGAGACAGAGGATCCCTCCTCCTGAGCCGTTGAGGAGGACTATTAGATCTGAGAACCATATTCTGATCGGCCAACGGGGCACTATTAATAAGAGGCGGAATCCCTGTTGACAGACTTTCGCTAGGACTCAAGGAAGCAGAGCAATCGAAGGATTTGCATAGAGACGCAGTCCGGGCCATGTGTGGGCCATAGTGTCCAGCCCCAGGGGAGCTGGGATTCAGAGTGTAGTAAAGGGGACCTTGTGTCGTGTCCTGTGAAGCAAAGGAGGTCCACCTCTGCCACCTAAATTCTCTCCCAGATTGAATGACCACTTCGGGATGGAGTTTTCACTCCCATGTGTCACAGACTCTGCCCCCACATCCATATGCCCCGGAATGTGATTCGTCTTGAGAGACAAGAACTTCTATGCCCGAAACAAAATCTGCTGCGCTAGCTTATTCAAGCAGCGTGGACGCAATTCATCATGACGATTTATATAAGAGACTACCATAGTGTTGTCCACCTGCACTAGGACATGGTAGCCTCCCAGCTGGAGGAAGTATTTCAGGGCCAGAAATAAAGCCATCATTTCGAGGCAATTGCTGTGCAATGCGAGAAGATGATCTCTCCAGATCCTTTGAGCTGAACAGCCATCCAAGACTGCACCCCAACCGAAAGGACAATGTCTGTCATTAGCATCTCATGATGATAGAGACCTAGAGTGGGACCCAAAGTTAAAAACTGGGGTCTGAACTACATAGAAAGGGTACAAAGCCCCTGGTGCGTACCCTGTTTACCTCAGGGCATTGGCCCTTGAATGAAATCCCCTGGCTCTCAGCCACAACAGAAAGGGTCTCATATACCCAAGAGTATAACCATGGATGCACCTGTCATGAGACCTAGAATTTTCTGAAAGTAACAGTCACTTTCTGGCCTAGCTTGATGTTCCTTATGGGGCTAGAAATAGATTCGATACGTACAGGAGAGAATTGTGCCTGTATTCTGACCGAATCTCATACGACCCCCAAATATGTTGTCCTGTGAGCGAGAGAGACAACGCTTTTCTTTGCATTAAGTCGCAACCCTAAAGATTCAAGGTTAGCTAGGATGACATGTCGAAACATGTTGGAAAGCACTGCATCCAAACCTCTTGTATATGTGCAGGTTGCTAGGCCAAATGGAAGGACCTGATAGAGGTAAGCTTCCCCCCTGAAAACCGAACCTCAGGAGCCTCCTGTGTTGTGGCAATATTTCTACATGAAATATGCGTCCTTCATGTTGATTGTCACAAGCCAAACTTCTGATTGGATTTGAGAAACTATCATCTTGACCGTCAAAATTTAGAACTTTTATGTTCTGAAGTAGCGTACCATCTGCAAGGATCTAGAATTGGACGCACCTCCACCCCCCCTTTTTATTTTTTTTGTACCAAGAAAAAAACCCAGCAGTAGCAGCTTGACTGTGTGTCTGGCAGGGGAACATGTTCTATGGCCCTTATATCCAGAAAAGTCTGCAATTCTTGTGTTAACAAAATGCGCTCGTTCCAGTTTCACGGAAGTGGAGACCACACCGTTGAAACACAGAGGGCGATGTGCAAGTTGGAACCTCTCAGACCAAGGAGATATACTTGGCAGTAGCTTCCACACTGCCAATTTCTCTGAAAAGGTGCACAAGTATGAGGGGGGGGATGGGGGGGAGGCATTAGATGTTCGGTGTCCTGAAAACATGGCAAGAGGCAAATCGACCACTCTTCTGAACAGCAGTGGTGGTGGAGATTTGGGTGGCCTCCTGAGGGTGCCAGGAGGGAGTGCTTATTCACTTTGGAACACCACGTGCCCTTCCATGGGGGAGACAACCTCATGGTCCTGGCATTTCACCAGCCTCAGGACCTCTTCTTTGAGGAGATGATACTCCTTAGGTCTGGTCTTTTAAAGGCGTACTAAGAAGCATGGCGAGTCGTACCCCAGTCTTTACAAGGGGGTGCTCGCTTGCACGGCACGGCACGGGCTGTCTGCTTTGTGTCACGGAGAGACAAATCCATCGGTGCTCAGGTCCTTCAGTAGGTCAGCCTGGTAGGCCTGCAATACCGCCATGCTATGATGCACTCCACCAGCCTGACCCACTGACTTAAAAACCTTCCCCACTAGCGAAGATGTTAGTCTGCACGGCTTAGTGGTGAGTGTGGGCTTCTTCAATGAAGATGAGCACCCAGGAGAGAGATAGCTCGCAAGTGCTATTCCCCAGATCCTGACAGTATACATGATGAACCCAGCGGATTTGGAACAACTCAGACAGGCGCTTTCACAACAAGGAGCCCTGCAAGGCTCCCACCAGCAAAGTATCAAACAAGTCACTCAAGCACTCTGCTCCATCTCCTCGCAATTGGAACAACTCCTAGCTACATCCTCTCCTACTCCTTTGCCCACCATTTGCCAAGCGCCCAGGCTCCCGTATCCACAGCCATATGATGACACACCTTGAACCTGCCTTTGTCTCTCAATGTTCTTTGTTACTGGATCTACAAACATCATCTTTTCCAACAGAACACTCTAGAGTGGCATTCATGACCACACTCCCGACCGGGCATGCGAGTGGGGAACCGCTGTTTGGGATGCCAACAACCTATGTTGTTCAACCTTCAAGATGTTCACAGATTAGATGAAAAAGGTGTTCAACCGCTCCTACTCTGGCAGGGACGCCGCCAGGCAATTACTGGAGCTCCGCCAAGACCCTTTCTTTACCAACTTCTAGGTCTAACCCTAAACCCATGCAGGTGAATAAAACCCGCATTTCTTGTTCCTGTCTTTATTGTGGACAGCCCTGTCACTACCACCTCCATTGCCCGCTAAAAAGCCAGACCCCTCTAGTAAGACTGGGGACACTGGAGGGGCCGGTCTGTAACATCTCCCCTAACCCACGCTCACTCCTGCCAGCCATCATTGTAACACATGGCAAACCTCATATGGCCTCTGCCCTAATCGACTCCGATTCAGACCAGCAACCTCAACCTCCCAACAACCCCCCTTGACAATCCACTTGCTGTGCGGGCCCTTGATGGTACCCCTCTGCCTACCATTACCCATTGCACCATCGTGGTTACTCTGCAGATTTCCGGTAAGCACAACACTCACCCCTGGTTCTTGGACGACCTTGGCTTACCCTTCACAATCCCCATATTGACTGGATAAAGAATACGATCCAGGAATGGAGCCCTTCATGTCTGGCATCCTGTCTCAAGTCAGCCCATTACCCACCTGCTACACATTCTCCGGACAAAGATTTCCCTGACCTATATACCGTTCCTCCTGAATACACAGATCTCAAACAGGTTTTCAGCAAGTCACAAGCCCGTGTGCTACCACCCCACAGACCCTATGATTGTGCTATCGATCTCCTCCCGGGTACCACTCCCCCCAGGGGGAGGCTATATTCGCACTCTTCAAAGAAAAGGGAGGTTATGGACAAATATATTTCAGAATCTCTTGCTGCTGGGATCATCCACCCGTCTTCGTCTCCTGCTGGGGCTGGTTTCTTTTTTGTAGCTAAGGAGGACAAGATGCTACGGCCATGTATCGATTACTGTGGTCTAAACAAGATTACAGTCAAGAATCGGTACCGGCTCCCCCTTATGTCAACGGCATTTGATCTTCTACAAGGAGCCAATGTTTTTACAAAGCTTAACCTGCGGAACGCCTATCACCTAGTCAGAATCAAGGAGGGAGACGATTGGAAGACAGCATTCAACACGCCATCAGGTCATTGTGAAATACCTGGTAGTGCCGTTTGGTTTAGCCTCCAGAGACTTCTAGAAAACCAGCTGTATGCTCTATGCTCTATCATCGCCTCATCAAAGATCCAAATGGACCCAGCCAAGGTAAAGGCAGTAACCGACTGGCCCAGGCCAGCAACCCGAAAGGACCTTCAGCGGTCCTTTCTTGGGTTTGCTAACTTTTACCGCAGATTTATCAGGAACTACAGTTTGGTGGCTGCTCCATTCACTTCTCTCATGTCCTCCAAAAACCCCTTTCAGTGGTCTAGTCAGGCAGAAGAGGCATTCTCTAAACTCAAGGACCGATTCACCGCAGCACCCTTCCTCACGCAGCCTGATCCCGCCCTTCAATTCATAGTGGAGGTCGACGCCTCAGACTCGGGCGTAGGGTCCGTACTCTCTCAGAAGTCACAAGCTGATGGTAAAGTGCATCCTTGCTGTTTTTTCTCCCGCAGCCTCTCTGTCCCCGAAAGAAATTATGGGATCAGTGAACGGGACCTTCCTGGCTATAATATTAGCATTGGAGGAGTGGAGACACTGGCTTGAGGGGGCCGATATCCCATTTCTTGTCTGGACGGACCATAAAAATCTGGAGTACCTCAAGTCGGCAAAGCGTCTGAATTCTCGCCAAGCCAGATGGTCGCTGTTTTTTGCTTTTGGGTTCACTATTCCCCAGCTCCTGACACTGAAGCACAACAGGGAACAGCCTTTAACTTTTTATCAACTCTGAATCCTGACATCTATAGTTCTCAGGTGACTATACAGTTGTGTTATTGTTAACGGTGGTCTCTCCTGGAGTTCTTAGTTCTTTGGTACTAGAGAAAAGGATGCTACACAAACTGTTAACTATCATGGAGAACAATTTACATTCCCTCCACAACATATTGGCTAAACAGCAGGGCATTTTCTTTGCTGTGACAAAGAATGCTATAGGAGGTCTTTTCTGCTGATTGCAAATTGACTGTACAATAACTTTGTTCTGTGCCATTAGGTGCATAATTATTTGTAAACTTGTATATAAAAAACAATAATATAATTTTAGCTGTATACCACTGTACTGTATATTAAAGTTAAAACTTTCTCATGTAAGATTTTAATCAGTGTTATGAACAGGCATGGCACAAGTGCAAGATGATAACATTTATTTATAAATAGAAACAACAACAACAAAAACAGGAGAATGACAAGCTGTAAGATAAAGACTAGAGAAAACCCCAGAGCATAAATAATGATTCCACAAACAGAAACATGTGAGAAACCAAATTGTGAAGCACAAAAAACAATAAGAAACTATTTCAATATAAAAGTCCAAACACACAAAAGTGGTCCAATGGGCACAGTGCGCCCTCCACAGATTATCGTTGATTGTGATAATTTAAACATATTCATATCCAAATTGGTGAACAGTAAAGAAATGACAGAATGTTTTATATGCAGTCCCCCTTTTAAGGAACTAATTATACAAGCAGCTTCCCAGCAAAATTGCATTTCACTGTGTTGCTGGTCACCCTTACTCTAAAGCCTAGAAAGTAAGGCAGTTACAATCAATCTAGGCAGTTACAATCAATCTAATCAAATCCATTAATTTGCTATCCAGATCATTAGGTGTGGCCTACTTAATCCATTAGCAAAAAGGGGGGGAAATGCACTTTAATGGAAACTCTAACAGAAATAAAATTAAATTCCTTCTCTTCCTAGCCAGACCATCCAAAAGGTTAGGCATATCTCTGTCAAAATTAAAAATCAAGACAAGGGCCCATCAGAATCAATATACGTAGATGTAAAGCACTGGCAAGCCTGGAAAAGGTAAATCAAATTGGAGTTTACCAAATAAAAAATTGTAAAAAGGCCTGTACAGCTCTGGTAAATAATAAAAAAAAAACACCTGACAGATTAAACAAATTTATAACGTATTAACTTATATAATTTATGGATAAAGTATCTTCTTGTGTTCTGCCAAATACTTCAAAAATACTTTGCCAGCATTATGCAAAGCAAACCAAGACATTTTTTTCAAATGCATTAAAAACAGCTGCAGTAAAGGCCTGGCAGAGTATAACTATGGAAGAAATCCATTGTCTGATGATGTCCATGGGTTCCAGACAGACAGTCACAGACAGCAAAGATTTTTAAATAAATAAAAAGTTGATTTATTAATATGTTTTTGGTCTCTTTTATGCAATTGATAATCAAGTGAAAAGAAGCAATAGTTCAAAATAGTTCAAAAAACTATTTTGAAAGAAATAATGCAGTTTGGTGAGGGCAGTGGGTTGCCATCTTGATACAATTATTTAAACAGGGGAAATGTAAATCTTTCAGACTTGGTGGTAAAGTACAATAGTATATATTTCTAAGGAACAGTAAGAATGTACACTTCTCTCTGATTATATAAACAAGTGTCTTACACAGCACTGAAGTCACACAGAATTTGCAAAAATTTACGGTGCAACCTCCAAACACATGCATATGCATGCACACATATACAGTACTCAGCATAAATGAGTACACCCCTTTTGAAAAGTAAGATCTTAATCAACATCTCAATGAACATAAGAACAATTTCGACAAAAGAGAGTTCAATATAACATTTGTTTAGCTCATTACATGAAAGTAAAATCATTAATATAACCTGGATTACAAAAATGTTCAGTTTTAGGCAAATTAGTTGATAAATAAATTAATACACTCCACAATAAAACTACCATTTTATTGGTAAAATAAATCTACCATTTTGTATGACCTCTGTAGGGACTAATAGGCCACAGCAAATTGAGCCGTGAATCTGTCCCCTTCCAGCAAACGGCGCCATGCTGACAACGTCATCTCTCTCGGTGGTACAAAGCAGCTGGAAGCGTGACCAGGTCAAAAGAGGAAACCCTTTTTAGATGGCTTTCACCAACCTTGACCTCAAATGGTACAACATGAAGACAAGTTGAAGAAGAAAGAGACAGTTCACGACATCAGCAAACAAAGAAAGAAGCAGTTTCACATCTCCAACTCAGACAGTGTAAATCTGCAATCAACTCCCTTGCAAAAGAAAGTTACACATCTCGACTCAAACGGTGTAAATCAGCAAGCAACTCCCTTGAATAAGGAAGAAGACAGTTTCACACTCCCCCTGGCAGTTGCTGACTACCAGAATGTGTTTCCTGCTTCATCTCTTGGCTTGAAACATACCTGCTTCAGGGACATTTATAATGCCAATCAGTTAAAATATGATAGTAGGGCAAATATAAAATTCTATATACTCTATGTGCTCATATAGGATGTTTGATGTCTTCATGTTGTGTTCAACGTGTTTATCCTAAACTTAGGAAGGAACTCAAGATAAACAGGAAGTAGGAAATTGTGTCTCTAATTTTGTTTCATGTGTTCTTTAAAATAAAAAAAATTCCACAAGAACTGCAAAAATTTGGCAGAATGCCATATTTAAAACCACAATAAGGACAGTCCATGTTTGCACATTCATACACACACGAATCTACCGCCGCTACAGTACTTCCTGTATATCTTGAGTGACAGATGTCTCGTCCAATCAGCGGTAAGTATTTCATTCGCAAACTATACCTACCTTTTCCGGTTCGTTTCTGAACGGCCGAGAGGTGCAAACCAAATTAACAAAACCGAAAACTAAATAGCAAATTCAAAATCAAAATAGCAAAACCGAAAACAAATTAACAAAAGGCAAAACAAAATAACAAATTAGTTTTCGGTTTTGTTATTTTGTTTTGAGTTTTTTTATTTTGTTTTTGAATTTGTTATTTTGATTTGGGTTTTGTTATTTTGTTTTTGAATGTTTTATTTTGTTCTGGGTTTTGTTATTGTGGTTTTTAATTTGTTATGTTGTTTTCATTTTGTGAAGTTGTTTTGCACTTCTTGGCCACCGTATTCAAGGCATGGAATGAACAAGTTGGTAACAAATCGCAACATTTATCTTTTTAGTCTTCACGAACGTCCTCTTTTAGACTCTGGATGCTCTATGAGGAGTGATGCTCCAGAATTCACTTCAGAATTCCCCATAGGTGTTTGTTTGGGTTCAGATCAGGAGACATACTTGGCCACTGAATTACTTTCACCCTGTTCTTCTTCAGAAATGCAACAGTGGCCTTAGTGTGTGTTTTGGATCATTGTCATGTTCACAGCGACCAAGGGCATGGGGTGATGGAACTCATGCAGCTCCATAGAAGGACACTGCCACCACCATGTTTCACTGTAGGCACCATGCATTTCTATTTGTACTTCTCACCTTTGCAAGACCATACAGTTTTATCTTAACATTTCTCTTGGTCTTATCACTCCAGAGTCCTAGCAGTCATCTTCTTTTTCAGCCTGGGCCCAGGCAAATTCTATGCAGGCTTTTTTTGTGCCTGGCCTTCAGGAGAGGCTTCCTTTGTGGATGACAGTCATGCATGCCATTTCTCTGCAGTAAACGCTGTATTGTGTTACAGGAAACAATCACCCCAGTTTGGCTTTCTACTTCATTAGCTAACTGCAGTGAATTTGCATGGTATTTTTCTTCAACCTTTCTCATCAGAAGACGCTCCTGTCAAGGTGTTAACTTCTGTAGACAACCTGAATGTCTCTGTGAGATGGTTGCATTTCCATCTTTGTATGACTTTTGCTACAGTATAACTAATATGTAAAGCTTTGCTGATCTTCTTGTAGTCTTCACCTTTCTTGGATAAAGAAATTATTGTCCTTTACAGATCTTGTGACATTTCTCCTTCATGGTGCAATTTCATTAAATGAGAAGCGGTATTCTTTGTTAAGTGATGCCCTTTTATAATCATCTGTCTGCCAGACAACTGTTTAATGAATAATTACTCTCACCTGTAGTTGAATTCTTGTTAATTAGGATTTTGTTGTATAAAATGTAGCTGTTCATCTAAGAAATTATTTGGGGTGTATTAAATTTTGCAATATAGTCTTAAATGTATTTGTCAAGAAAAAAACTTTTTGCTGAGTGCAAATTAACAAATCTTGTTTGCAATCATTGGTTCGCATTTGTGGGACTATTTAGCAGTACAGTATCCTATAAAAATGCTAATTCTGAGAGGAAAGTAAAGGTTCTCTGACGAATCTGTTGGGGTGTATTCATTCATGCTTAGCACTGTATGTACACACACGTTCATCTCAGTAAATTAGAATATCATCGAAAAGTTGATTAATTTCAGTAATTCAATTCAAATTTCAATGTCTCAGAAAATTTGAATATTACCTAAAGGATTTTTAACACAGAAATATTGAACTACTGAAATTAACATGTACAGCACTCACTACTTGGTCTGGGCTTCCTTTGCCTGAATTACTGCTGCAATATAGCGTGGCATGGAAGCGATCAGTCTGTGGCACTGCGGAAGTGTTAGGGAAGCCCAGGTTGTACCCAAATTCAATTCAATTCAATTTTATTTCTATACCGCTTTTAACAATGGTCATTGTCTCAAAGCAGCTTCACAGAAATGAAAAGAAAATTTATGGAAGTGTATATGTGTAAGATAATTAGATTGTCCCTGATGAGCAAGCCAAGGGTGATGGCGAACGTGGTAAGGAAAAACTCCCTGAGATGGCAATAGGAAGAAACCTTGAGAGGAACCAGACTCAACAGGGAACCCATCCTCATTTGGATGATAACAGATAACAGAAATTGTATAACATCATGTGTGTTATGCAGCTGAAAGTTTTATATAACAGAAGTTCTTTAAATTAACATGAAGTCCAGTTCAGCACAGGGATGAGTCAGCAGGTGCAGAGGGCAGATGAGGTCTGGATCACTGGGAGCTCAGGAGCAGCATGTGTAGCTCCAAACCAACATGAAGCAGAATCTAGCTGAAGCAGGTCCTTCTCTGGATGCCTCAGGGTCCTCACAGGGTYRGCCTCYGTSTACTRAAGYTGGMACAATCTCCAGATGCCTCAGGATGGGTAGAAAAATAAAGAGCAGGTGAAAAGAATTAGCGTGGAAGTTAATTATGTGTATGCCAGATTAAAGAGATGCATCTTGAGTCTACTTTTAAATTGGGAAACTGTGCCTGAGCCCTGAGCACTGTCAGGAAGGCTATTCCAAAGTTTTGGAGCTAAATATGAAAATGCCCTACCTCCTTTTGTAGATTTTGATATTCTGTGCTACCAGAAGTCCAGAGTTTTGTGATCTTAAGGAGTGTGGTGGATTGTAATGTATCAGAAGACTGGTTAGATATGTGGGAGCTAAACCATTTAGAGCCTTGTACGCAAGTAATGCTAGTTTGTAATTAATTCTAAACTGAACAGGTAGCCAGTGCAGGGATGGTAATATTGGGATTATATAATCATATTTTCTGGATCTAGTGAGAACCCTGGTGGCTGCATTTTGAACTAACTGTAGCTTGTTACTTGAGGATGCAGGTCAGCCACCCAGTAATGCACTACAATAGTCCAGTCTGGAGGACATGAATGCAAATCTCCAATAGATTCTCTATCGGAGTTAGGTTGGTCGAATTTGCTGGCCAATTAAGCACAGGGTCCTTAAACCAGGTATTGGTTCTTTTGGCAGTATGGGCAGTTGCTAAGTCCTGCTGGAAAATGAAGTCAGAATCTCCATAAGGCTGGTCAGCAGAGGGAAGCAAACTTCATGGTAGACTGCTGCACTGACCTTGGACCTAACACAGCTGACCACCTCCAGCAAAGGACATGGCTCCCCAAACCACCACTGACTATGAAAACTTTACACGGGACCGCAAACAACTTGGATTCTGTGCCTCTCCTCTCTTCCTCCATGCTCTGGGACATTGCTTTTTAAATGAAATGCAAAGTTTACTTTGTTCTGAAAAGAGGACTTTTGCCCACTGAGGAACAGTCCAATCATTTTTGTTCTTAGCTCAGGTAAGAAGCCTCTGATGTTGTCTCTGTCCACCTCTCAACTATAGCTACGATTCCTTTCAAAGGTAAAGTGCAGGTTAATTTGTTTTATTTTTACTTCATAGTTTGTATTAATTATATTTATATGCATATTTTGGGGCTGTGGAATAAATCATTGGTGTTTCCTTTATTTCTTATGGGGAAATTTGCTTTGATATACAAATGCTTTGATACAAGCATGAAACTGAAATGCCTGGTTTTAGACCACAATAATTTATTAATATGGTGTAGGGCCTCCTTTTGTGGCCTATGCAGCATCATTGGTCATCAATTTGGTGCATTATAATCCTGATATACTGTACGGCACTGCCTTCAGGATACAATGTTTTAACAATTGGTTGCACATGGTCCTCCAGCATGCCCATCTAGCACAAGTATTGGTCCTAGGGAATCCCATGATATTGAACAATACGTCACCTATAATGTTGTGTGCACTGCAATATTTTAAGCAAAACTGTGCTATTCCTCTGCTAATTAAATTTTCACACTCTGCTATTACTGGTGGAATGTGCAATCAATGAAGATTGGCCACCAGGCTGGTCAAACATAGCCATGAAACCAACACTAAATTGGCAAGTGTTTCAGTTTTATTGTTCAACCCCTGTATATACACACATTTGACAATGACAAAGTGATATGTTAGCATACATAGATTTATTCAGTTGTTTGTTTATTTGCTTATTTATTTCCTTTTTACAGCCTCCTTTGCATGGCACAAAAATACCATGCAGCATAAAATAGTCCTTCCTTCAATTAGCATATTCCAAGTACTGATCTAAGCCCCTTCTGCCTTAAGCTTTAATCTTTTTTTGTCAAAAGTATTCTCCAAATGAATACTCACTGCCAGCATGCCCACTACTCTTATTTATTTGGCCTATGTATTTCTTAAGATGTAAGTCAAAGCATATGCCATAAATGAATTCCAGCCTTGTTACTAAACAACCATAGTGTAAATAATCCCCTATACATATGTTCACTGGAAGATGATAAATAAAAGCAAAGTTTGGCTTTTTAAATCATGTGTAAAATGGAGATAAAAGGGTTTTGTAGTGTTTCATAATCACTTCCTAGTTTGAACTCTAAAAGGCCACATTAGAAATGTTTGGTCTAAATGCAAACACTGATGCCAATACCAATTATTCAAATGAGTTTCTAGTGTGCATTTAATTGCTTCCTTGGGGATTAATTTAGTGTTAAATAGGGCCTTATTGTTACTTATAAAATAAATTTAATTGTAGATTACTTTGGTCTGACTATTTCCTATTTTTATTGACTCATGTTCCATTTGGAGGTAATATCCATAAGGACAAATTGAAGTGTTGGCTTAATTTCAGTTCTAAATTTCCTGTTGGAGATAATTACTGTTAGTGGTTTCTTGTGTGCCATTTAATGCATTATATAATGGCACTGCATTATTCTGTGTGGACACAGGCCTTTATGATCATACATACATACTGGGTTGCTGAGTGCCACAGGTTGGGCTTTTCCTGAGGATGACTCCATAGATATCTTACATGGACTACACAGGATGTTGCCTGTCTAATGAATTTGCACTGGTGGTTGAGCAGCACAACCATATTGGATAGTGCTACTTTCACTGCTAGTGAAGCCATGGCTAATGAGTTTATATCAAATTCAGCTGCAGTGTTGGGCTATGACCTGCTGGCATTATAACTGCTACTGGCATGAGAAATTTTATAAGTGAGTAAATCATTTTTAATTTTGGACATTAATGAAAAGGATGTTAGTAGATAACTTTAAATTTGTTTAATGCATTTTCTTCTCATTTGCCTGCCAAAGAATTCATTTTAGAAACACATGCAGATTTGGTGAGAAAATTCAGACAGGAAAAAGATCTCTTGAAGTAGGCAATACTTTTTCTAGTATGCAGCTGCCCTTTCATTCATTTTCTTACTAGACTACTGGTTAAAGATAATTTTACATTACATCCAAATATTGAATAAACAGATATGCTTGAGTCGACATTTTGAGTGATTGTCAAAGACAAGACTTTAAGGACATCTGGAGGAAGTTCATTCTACCACCAAGGTACCAGAACGGAAAAGAGTCTGGATTAATGTCATCCCTGAGAGATGGTGGGACAAGGCGGGCAGTGCTGAAGGATCTATTTTTAGCTGTGTAAGTGAGCATCAGGGTTTTGAATTTGATGCAGGCAGCTACAGGTAGGCAGTACAGGGAGCGGAGAAGTTGGGTGGTGTGGGAAGGTTGGTACAGCTGCATTCTGGATCAACTGAAGCGGTCGAATGGTGGACAGAAGCAGACCTACCAGGAGTTGCAGTAGTCCAGTCTTGAAATAACAAGGGCCTGAACAATTACCTGGTTAGCCTGTGAAGAAAGAAATTAGCGGACTCTTCTGATGTTGTAAAGAAGAAATCAACAAGAGCAAGTAAGGTTAACATCTGTGAGGAAAATTAAAGATGATTGTACACAATTAACCCAAGATTGCTGGCAGTGGCTGAAGGATTGATCTGATTGTTATCCAAGGAGTTCACTTTTTGACAAGTTTTTGACCATGTGATGAATCACCAGGGATGAACAGAAGTTCGGTTTTATTCAAATTCAACTTCAGCTGATGAGCTGTTATCCAGGATGAGATGTCTACCAGACATGCTGAGATCCGAGGTGGAAACCTGAGTGTCTGATAGAAAAAAGGAGAGAATAAGTTGCGTGTCATCTGCATAACAATGGTATCCATGTGATGATATGACCATACCAAGAGACCAGGTAAAGAGGGAGAACAGAAGATGACCAAGTATTGAGCCCTGTGGGACACCAGTAGAGAGTCCTCATGGGGCAGATTTGGATCCCCTCCAAGGGGATTACCTATCTTCTAGGTAAGAAGCTAACTATTGCCATTCTGTTCCACAGATTCCAAGGCTTGTAATAGAATATTGTGGTTCATCATGTCAAATGCAGCTGACAGGTCCAGAAGGATGAGGACAGATGAAAGTTTAGCTGATCTAGCAGCATGGAGCTTCTCAGTGGCTCACAGAAGGGCTGTCTCTGTGGAATGTGCCCATTTGAATCTGGATTGGTTGGGATCATCAAGGTTGTTCTGTGAGAGGTAAAGAGGCATTTGGTTGAAAACAGTCATTTCAAGAATTTTTTTAATAAAAGAGTTAAGCAATACCAGGGAATAGTTGCTGATATCTGCTGGATCCAGGCAGAGTTCTTGAGGATGGGAATAACCCTTGCCTTAAAAGCAGCAGGAACATATGGAATGGTTGATGATGGTTGTGATGAAGGGAAGGAAGTCTCGTGAGACGGTCTGGAGCATTGTGGAATGGATTGGGTCTAATGAACAGATGGTAGGATTGGATGACAAGATGATCTGCTGAATCTCATCAGTTGACAGGTTGGAAAATTATGCTAAGGGAGGGGAGGTCCTGAAGTTCTGGTGTAGGGGTTAGGTTGGGAGCAAAGGACTGATGCATTGCTGCAATTTTCCTGTCGTAGAATGTAGCAAAGTCATTAGCAGTCAGAGAAGATGGGGCAGCAGGAGCCGGTGGGTTGAGTAGTGAGGAGAAGATATTGTGGAATTTGCCAGAATCATGTGCAGAGGCTTCTAGCTTTTTCCTGTAGAAGGCAGTTAGATGAGATCGAATCCTTGTAACCAGTCATAATGTTGAAGGTGAGAATTGTGAATGTGCTGATGTCATTGTATGTTGAATCCCGCTCATTCTTCTAAGAATTATTATTAGGGCCAAAGCACTAATACTTTTTACTACACGTTATTGCCTCAACTCAACACAAGGTCAGCTATTTTGGGTCAGTTGCCACACGCACATTTATGACATCAGCACTATTACACATCACACACACACACACACACACACACACACACACACACACACATACATACATACCACACATGACACTACACATCCTACACAATCTATGACCAGCCCATG
The DNA here is from genome assembly GCA_003987875.1 of Clarias batrachus. Taxonomy (NCBI): domain Eukaryota; kingdom Metazoa; phylum Chordata; class Actinopteri; order Siluriformes; family Clariidae; genus Clarias; species Clarias batrachus. Next base: position 16,909 of record QMIH01003386.1, on the reverse strand, counting down.
GAGTTGCACCATTACGATCATCACCAAACCCAGACCATATTGAGTGACATCAACAGCCTGGGGTTTTGGAGGTTTTAACTTGCTCAAAAGTCACACTGGCTGTATGTCGCACACAGCTGGCGATGACGCACTAGAAAGACATGTCCAATCATGACAAATCCTTACACACACTCTGAAATAAAGGTACAGTTTTGGACCAATGAAGGTACAAATAATTGCCACTAGGGTAGTACCTTTCAAGGCACAGAATTCTACCTTAATATAGAGGAAACCAAAATGTACCTTGTTTTATAAACTTTTATAAACCTTGTTTTACAAGCCCTTTTGTACCTTAATGTGTTCCTTTAGGAACAATAAAATGTAAATGTATTGCAAGCAATGATGACGGGCCCAAGCACCCTGTGCCATCACCGCACAACCTGTGTATACAGGGCTAGTGTGTGTGTGTGTGTGTTTGTGTGTGAGAGAGAGTGTAAACAGTTGTAATATGTATGTGTGTACAATAGGTCACAGATGCTGGAAAATAAGCATCACACTATGATGTTCCTGAATGTGATGTCACTGAACGTGTCACTGAATATAATGTCACTCAATATAATGCCACACAGAAAGTTATTAATCATTTTTCAGTGTAGGTTTAAGACATTATCACCATGTGCATGTTAAGACCCCCGAAAAGTCCAAAAGGGTGGGAAAAAAATAATCCTTAGGAAAACAAGAGTGTCCTGCTACTACCTGCAGCTCTAAAGGAGCTGCGGCTCATTAATCCTTCAGAGAATGAACTAAGGTCTGACGCGTCAGTCTATAGTTATATAGCGCCACTCAGTGGTAAAAGCCAGCAAATGCATACCGTCACCGTGAGGTGCGGCGACAAAACTAGAATACTGCTCGTCACACATCTGTATACAGCTTTATTTTGTTTACAGGGGGACTTAGAGTCCATCCCAGGAAACTTAGGGCACAAGGCAGTGTACATCATGGACAGAGTACCAATCCATTGCAGGGCACAAATATAAACAGACCACATTACAGGCACTTTGGGACTACCAGTTAGCATAATCTGTATGCCTTTGGACTGTGGGAGAGGAAACTGGAGTACAAAGACATGCAGATTAGGCTAATTGATGTTCGCAAATTGCCTGTAATTGCCCTCAAAGTCTCCCTGTATACAGGATAAAGCTTTTTCCAGGTTTATGTGCAGCAACAACTGCTTCTTTAAGACCATAGCTTATGTCTTTCCCTTTTCAATTCAATTCAATTTATTGTCATTGTTAAAAATAACAAGTATAAATAACAATGAGATATAATTTGGCAACATCTCCCGGCAAGTAATAAAGTGCAACCATAGTGCAGCAATGCAATAACCATAACGGCTATGTGAGGTAGAATATAGAGGATATAGAATATAGAAGGAAGTGGGGGGGTAGGACTGGAACCACGATCTGTCTTATACAGAACGATGGCGCCGCGGATGGCTGCCTCGGTGTGGAGCTCTCCATTTGTCTTATTGTTTTTGTAAGTTTGTCCTGTTTTTTGTTTCTCAAATGTTATCAATTATACCAGAGATGAACTGCTGAACATTCAGGAGAACACACCACACAATTTTCAACCAGTTTTTGATTATTCAGACGTTTTGCTTAACATTGTAAGTGGCGGAGCAGCGGCGCTGTTGAAATGCTTTAAGGAGCGCAGACGGGGGAAAAGAGTCAGCGCGCTTGTAAAACTCAGACAGCGCGGCTTTAGAACTGCGCTGCCGAGTATACATCTGGCGAACCTCCACTCTTTACCCAACAAAATGGACAMACTTTTCCTGCTCTCCAGGAAAAATAAGGACTTTTTAAACTCTGCCGCACTGTGTTTCACGGAAACCTGGCTGAACGAAGCCATTCCAGATAACGCGGTACACCTGCCGGGCTTCCAGCTGTTCAGAGCAGACCGCGACACAGAATCAACGGGACGGGCTTTTACATCAATGAACGTTGGTGTACTAATGTCACACCATTGGAAAAAATGTGCTGTCCCGATCTAGAGGCATATTTTATCAACTCTAAGCCTTTCTATTTGCCGCGGAACTTTACCTCGTTTATTCTTGTGTGTGTGTACATTCCTCCACAAGCATGTGTGAACGCAGCATTACAACAGCTGACTGCTCAGATCTTAGACACGGAGCAACAACACCCGGACTCTGTTATGATTATACTTGGTGATTTTAACAAAGTAAATCTCAAAAGTGAACTGCCTAAATACAAACAGCACATTACATGCCCCACCAGAGAGAATAATATTTTGGATCACTGCTACACCACAATAAAGGATGCATATCGCTCAGTCCCCAGAGCAGCTTTAGGACTTTCTGAACACTGCCTGGTTCATCTTCTCCCGACCTATAGGCAAAAACTTAAATCTGCTAAGCCTGTAGTAAGGACTGTAAAAAGTTGGACCAGTGAAGCAGAGCAGGAATTACAGGCCTGTTTCGACTGCACTGATTGGAGTGTTTTTGAAGCTGCTGCCACCAATCTGGACGAGCTCACAGATTCGGTAACATCCTACATCAGATCCTGTGAAGATATGTGCATTCCTACCAAGACATTTTTAACATATAATAATGACACACCTTGGTTTACAGCAAAACTCAGACAGCTTCGTCAGGCCAAAGAGGATGTCTACAGGAGTGGGGACAGGATCTTGTACAACCAGGCCAGGAACACACTAACAAGGGCGATTAGAGTGACTAAGAGAAGCTACTCTAAAAAGCTGGAAAATCAGTTTTCTGCAAACGACCCTGCTTCAGTGTGGAAAGGCCTGAAAACCATCACTAACTACAAGACGCCATCTCCCAAATCTGTAGGCAATCAACAACTGGTTGATGAGAACCTGAATGAGTTCTATTGTAGATTTGAAACTCCCAATCCCACACCACATTCCTGTCCTGATCATCTTTTCACACCACCATTATCACCTCTGACGACTACCCCCCCTGCACTCCAGGTCTGTGAAAAAGATGTTCACCAAATCTTCCTGAAACAAAAGAGAAGGAAAGCTCCAGGTCCAGATGGCGTTACACCAGCCTCTCTGAAATCCTGTGCTGACCAGCTGGCTCCCATCTTCACACAGATCTTCAACAGATCACTGGAACTATGTAAAGTCCCTTCATGCTTTAAACGTTCCACAATCGTCCCCATTCCAAAAAAAACTAAAATCACAGGACTTAATGACTACAGACTAGTTGCCCTAACATCTGTGGTCATGAAGTCATTTGAAAGACTGGTGTTGGCCCACCTGAAGGACATCATTGGTCCCTGCAGTTTGCCTATAGAGCAAAAAGGTCTGCGGATGATGCAGTCAATATGGGACTGCACTTCATCCTTCAACATCTGGACAAACCAGGGGCTTATGCAAGATTCTTGTAAATAGACTTTTCATCAGCATTTAATACGATCATCCCAGTACTGCTTCAGACCAAACCAATCCAGCTCTCTGTTCCTACCTCTGTCTGCCACTGGATCACCAGTTTTCTGACAGGCAGGCAGCAGCTAGTGAGACTGGGGGATTTCATGTCCAACAGCCGCACCACCAACACTGGAGCCCCTCAGGGATGTGTCCTCTCCCCATTGCTCTTCAGCMTCTACACCAATGACTGCACCTCTACAGACCCCACTGTCAAGCTCCTGAAATTTGCAGATGACACTACAATCATCGGCCTCATCCGGGACGGTGATGAGGCTGCATACAGAAGGGAGGTCGAGYAGCTGGCTGTCTGGTGCAGTCACAACAACCTGGAGCTGAACACGCTCAAGACAGTGGAGATGATCATGGACTTCAGGAGAAACCCACCTGCACTTCCCCCACTCAACATCATGAACAGCACTGTGACAGCAGTGGGGTCATTCCAGTTTCTGGGCACGACCATCTCTCAGGACCTGAAGTGGGACATTCACATTGATACCACTGTTAAAAAGGCCCATCAGAGGTTGCATTTCCTTCGCCAGCGGAAGAAGTTCAATCTCCCACAAGAGCTGCTCACACAGTTCTACTCAGCCATCATTGAATCCGTCCTGTGCACTTCAATAACTAGCTGAGCCACAGCTACAAAAGCAGACATCAGAAGACTACAAAGGACGGTTCGGACTGCTGAAAGGATTATCACTCCCCTACCCACACTACAAGAACTGTATATATCCAGAGTGAAGAAAAGTGCTCGGAATATCACTCTGGACCCCTCACACCCAAGCCACCTTCTCTTTGAACTTTTGCCATCTGGCCGACGATACAGAGCATCGAACACCAGAACAGTCAGGCACAAGAACAGTTTTTTCCCCAGGCAATTTACCTCATGAACCGCTAAAACATTATTCTCACTGTGCATTAAATATATGAGCAATATTATGTGCAACACCACTGTGCAATATACTGTGCAATACCACAGATATTTATTTAACTTATTTGTAAGTATCTCACACCCTACTCCATTTGATGTTAACCCAAAAATCCATCCTACTCAATTTGTTGTAATTGTAAATTTATTTTATTTTATTTTTTATTTTTTCCTGTTTTGTCTTGTTATTTGTTTTGTCCTGAAGCTCTGTCACTAAAACAAATTCCTTGGACGTGCAAGCGTACTTGGCAATAAAACTCTTCCGATTCTGATCTTGTCTGTATGTATGTATGTATTGTGTGTGCTGCATCAATGCAAGGTTCAGTTCATTGTTATTGTAATGATGTGTAATAATATGCAAGAATAAATGGGCGCAAGGTCCGAGAGGGAGGTGTCTAATCATTCAGCAGCCTCACAGCATTAGGAAAAAGGCTGTGGGACAGTCTGGTGGTTCTAGCACGTATGGACCTGTACCTTCTACCTGAGGGCAGTAGCTGAAACAGGTGATGTACAGGATGATGCTGATTCCGCAGGATGTTGTGCACTTGATGAAGGCAGCTTGTAGTGTAGATAGTACTTATCTCCTGAAGACTAGACCCGCTGCTTTCACCACCCGCTGTAGTGCCTGTTATTCTGCCCTAGTGCAGCTGCAAAACCACACCAAGAGCCCATATGTCAGCACACTCTCTATAGCACAACGATACAGGTTCACCATAAGCTGCTGAGAAAGATTAGTTCTTCTCAACTTCCTTAGGTAGAAAAAACGCTGCTGGACCTTCCCTATGGCAGAGTTGATGTTATTGCCCCACGTTAGGTCCTCTGTCACAGTTATGACAAGAAATTTAAAGCTGGTAACTCTCTCGACCGTCCCATTTCCAATAGTAAGTGGTAAGTGGATGGTCTTTGTGCCCTTATGAAAATCCACAATAATTTCCCTGATTTTCTTGATGTTGAGGGCCAGGTTGTGGGCGTCACACCAAGCTGCCATATGTTCTACCTCCCTTCTGTATAAGGACTCATCATTGTCAGTGATCAGGCCTAACACCATGATGTCATCAGCAAATTTAATTCTGTAATTAGGAAGAGAGGTGCAGTAATCATGTGTGTATAGTGTATAAAATAAAGGACTAAGTACACATCCCTGGGGAACCCCGGTGTTAATGAGCACTGTGGATGATATGCTTTTACCCACTCGCACACACTGTAAACGATCTGTTAAAAAAATCCATAGTCCAGTTACACAATACAGTGCTTAATCCAAGCTCATAGAGCTTAATTTGGAGCTTATTTGGCAAAATGGTGTTAAATGCCGAAGTAAAGTCCACAAAGAAAAGCCTAGCATACGTATTTTTGTGTTCCAGATGTTCTAACATGTGATGGAGCACAATAGCCACTGCATCCTCTGTGGATCTGTTGGCTCTGTATGCAAACTGGTAATGGTCCAGTGTGGGTGGTATAACCTCTCCAAACATTTGGCCGGTATGGGTGAGTGTAACTAGTCTGTAATCATTTAAACAGGTAATATTAGGTTTTTGGGGGATAGGAATTATTGAAGTTCTTTTAAAAAATGCAGGTACCCATGATGTGGACAGTGACAGATTAAAGATGGTTGTGAAGACCACTGCCAGTTCAGCTACAAGATACTTGAGCACCCCACTCGGCACTATCAGGTCCGGTAGCATCCTGGGATTGATGTTATGAAAACACTGTCTTACCTCGTGACTGCTCAGGACTGGGGCAGCATTGCTAAAGAGAGGGCGATGTCTCTGTCAAAACGGTCATAGAAGTTATTCAACTCCTCCGTTAGGGTGTCACAGCTGTTAAAAGAGAGAGTTGTTGTTCTCTTATAGTCTGTTATCACCCTAATTCTGTCCCACACCTGCCGGGAGTTGGTGGCATTGTAAAAATGGGCTTCATTCCTCCGTGTGTGTTGAAATTTGGCTGATTTTATGCCCCTTCTAAGTGCGGTCCTGGCAGTACAATATGCTGTCCTGTAACCAGATTTAAATGCTATATCCCTGGCTTTAATCAGCAGTTGGACCTCGTGTGTCATCCAAGATTTCTTCTTGGGAGACACACGCACTTGCTTCCAGAATGTCACATTATCCACGCAGTAATTGATGTAGTCTAAGACTGATAAGGTATATTCATTCAGAGACTCACGTGTGAATATGTCCCAGTCTGTGGAGGAGAAGCAGTCCTGAAGCCTAGCATCCTCAGGCCATGATCTTACAGTCCTTACACTGAATCCAGCAGTTTTATTCCTTGTGGTATACTTTGGATGTAGCAAAAGTGACAGATGGGCAGACAGACCAAGATGGGAATAGACCTGTACTTTATATGCATCTGCTACATTAGTGTATACCTGATCCAATGTTTTATCTCCCCTGGTTGTGCATTTCACGCTGCGATGAAATTTGTGAAGGACGGTCTTCAAGTCAGCATGATTGAAATCACCCGCCGCTATAAAGATTCTGTCTGGAAGCACAGACAGGCTGTTGTTTATGCCATCATGTAACTGTTCTAGCGCTAGCTTAGCATTAGCGTCAGGTGGTATGTATACAGCACAGATGTAAACAGATGTAAATTCATGAGGAAGATAAAATGGTCTACATTTTAGCAGCATGTCCGGACAACAAAGTCTGTCCATTACCATGGTCTGTGTGCACCAGGAGTTGTTAATATAGATGCACAGTCCCCCGCTGGTCTTCTTATCAGTGTCTGCCGTCCTGTCAGCTCTGTGCATGGTGAAGCCGGTTAGCCTAACAGCCACATCTGGGATGGTGTAATCCAGCCATGTCTCGGTGAAAATCATGCTGCAACAGTTTGTCAGGAACCTCCATGTTGTCAACCCCAATCGTATTTCATCCATCTTGTAGCGGATCAACCTGACATTGGAGAGAAAAATGGAAGGAAGCGGTGGTTTGAGGCAGTTAGCCTTTAGCCTAGCCTTCACATCTGCCAGGTTGCCTCTCTTCCGCCTCCGCTCACAATGTCTCCTCCTCCGGTTCACTGCCGCAGGAATCCCCGGAGGTGATCTAGCAATTTCGGGAGAGCTAACGCTGAGGAGTTCGTCCCGGCTGTACCTAAGAGCCTCAATATGATACGTATGGCAAAACACTTAGCACTAACAAAATGAAAAAAAATATGCCAACAAAGAGAGCACTGGGCTGCTGTGTCTGTGCGCACCACCGCCATCATTCCAATAACAGCGTTACATTGTATTAGCATTGGCATTGTGTATGCTCCATACCAGGAAACTGCCAAAACTTGCAAACCTGTCTGCATACCTGCTAATAATCCACTAATCAATGGCTGATGATTAGTAGCACCTGGCTACAACTGACCCTCTTACGTCTTGTGGAAGCAGTAATGTGGTATTTAGCATTGGCCACCACGTTTTTTTTTTTTCATTTAGACACGGTTAAAAAAAATGTTTTTTAAAGGACGTATTTGCCTAATACTAAGACTCCCTATGATCCGATGATTTTTTAAAAATGTTTTCATACAAAAACACCTAGAATTAAAAGAGAGGGTTCGAACTTTAGAACATGACTGTGGTCCTTGATAAAACACTGATGTACTTAATTAGTGGGCATGTTAGCTGTTTCAACGTACTGTATGGAGTAACACAAAAACATATTTAAACAAAAGCATCATATTGAATCGCACAAAGATTACAATTACAACCATGGTGCTACTTAATTTATAATCATGAACAGCATGCAATTAATAACTGCACAAATTTTCTAAACATAAGATCCACATCTCACTCAGAAAATATTCACTCACTCACTAATCGTCTATACCTCTTAATTCTGTATTCAGGGTCGCAGGGGCCTGTAGCATATCCCAAGAGACTAATGGCACAAGGCAGGCTACACCCTGGACATAGTGCTACACTGTGTGCAGATAGATATGTGAAGGGGAGTCAAAGGGGCAATAAGGAATGGAGGATAATAATGATAAAACTTTATAAGGCACTTTATATTTGAAGCAAATCTCAAAGTGCTACAAATTATTTCGGCACAAAAGCTAAGAAAAAAAAGAGAAGTTATAAGACCAGATTTAAAATTATCAACAGTCTGTGGCATCCTCAGATATTCCACAGTCTAGGGCCATGTCCACACGGAGCCAGGTATTTAAAAACGGAGATTTTTATACTTTATTTTTAAAAAAAATAATAATTCTGTCCACATGACCTACATTTTACGCAACCTTATATTAAATTCTGTATTAAATAGAGAGCCAATTAAGAGATTTAAGAATGGGCATAATATGGTCATATTTACACACTTAGGATCCTAACAGCACTGTTCTGAATATGCTGCAGCTTTTGAAATCTTTTTCCAGAAGTACCAATGAGGAGTGCACTGCAGAAATCCAGCCTTGAGGAGACAAACTCATGGACTAATGCATCTGCAAATGTGAGTGCTGGGCGCAGTTTAGCAATGTTCCTGAGGCGAAAGAATGATGTTTTACACAGATATTTGATATGAGCCTCATATGTCAAATGAGAGTCCATTTTAACCCCAAGGTTATTAACAGATGTTGAAGCTGTGCAGAAACTACTTCTTCCAGCACTTTAGAAAGTAAAGGGAGGTTGGAAATGGGCCGGTAGTTTACCATGTACTTCTGGATCTACGGTGGATTTTCTTTTAAAAAGTGGTCTGATGACAGCAGTTTTCAGTGTAGGAAGAACATATCCTGTCTGGAGAGAGTGATTTATGATTCTGGTAATCGGGGGACATATAGCACAGATGTTGGATTTAACCAGAACTGTTGGAAAAGGCTCCAAATCACAATTTGATGATTTCATTTTTCTCACAGTGACCTCAACCTCTTGTTGCACAACTTCAGAGGAACAGCTAAAAGGTTTCAAAATCCCAGACTGTGGGTCATCCATCAAGACAGGCAGCGTAGAAGAACTGAATAAAGACAAGTGGATGGTATCCACTTTTTCCCTAAAGAAAGTAATGATGTTATTGCATCTCTTTTCTGAGATCTTCCCTTCAAATTAGATTGAAATTGCAGTTTCAGGAGGCGATTAATAGGAGAGAAAAGTTGCTTGGAATTTCCAGAGCTATTGTTAATGATATTTGAGTAGAACTTTGATCCTGCAACTCTTAAGTTCTTGCACAGGCTTTTGATGTTCTCTGTAAACTTGCTCATGAACAGTGAGTCCTGGAGCCTGTAGACGTTGCTTAAGGGCGCGTCCAGGTATCTTCATCTACCGCAATTCCAGGGTTGAACGTGAGAAGCAGACTGTTCTATATCTAACAGGGACATGGAAATCGGGTAGACCGCTGAGGGGTTGGTTGTAGAAGTCAACTGACTAAGTGACTGAGGAACAATCAACAAAGGAGAGATGCTGAAGATCTTTGCTAAGGGTGTCTGGTTTGATCTTTTTCAAATTTCTGTAACAACAGCTACAGATTCTATAGCTCCACTGAAACAACCTTGTGGTCAGATTCTACACAAAAAGTTTGATAATGGGGAGATAATTTGTAATAACAAGATCCAAAGTATGCCCTCTGAAATGTGTGGGAAAATCTACATGTTGTTGAACATTAAGGCAGTCTAGTAGTTGCAAAAACACAAAAGTCACAGAGTATAATAATGTTGGCAGAAGTGGTACAGAAAGAAGTTAGATGCATCTCCGAGATAAACACTGAGTTTGGTTTATGGGGTCAATAAATAAGCAGTACTGTCATGGGGACAGTGGCTTTACATTTAAATGCCAGGCATCCAAATGAAGACAGCGTAGGCAGAGAGAGGGGACACAGATCAAGTTGCTGTCGGTATAATACAGCTAAGCTACTACAACGTCCAGGTAGCTATAGCCATGGGGGCAAGCTTCATTTAGTGCTAAAAGATCTCTGGCTGATGCTATGTTTCTCTTATGCACATAATATCCAAGCCTCTGTCCATAATATGATCTTGTTTAAAAAATTTTTAAAAAATTATATATATATATAATATTATTTGGAGAGATTGTGAATTAAGAGGGCATTTTTGGCATAGTAAATCTCTGTAATGGCCGTAATACAGTGAAATCCACTCCGTGTTTTCTGTCCTGCTTGGTTTCGCAGAAGTCTGCATTCTTTTAGGCTGATTTTAGGGTGATTTTTTGCTGACAACAGTGTGGTTATTTCTTGTCTAAATAATTTTGGATTTTATCAGTTTGGCTTTGTAAATTACATTATAACACAGCACATGTTTATACAGGTGTCATTCAGTAAGATTTTAGGAATTTACTTAGTGATCAGTAATCAATGTCCAAGGAGGGTTATTTTGTCAAAACTATTTTTACAATTAGACATGGAGAGACTTTAACACAGAGCAGTTATTTGACATATTTTTATTTCAAATTTTAGGCTGTAAATGTATAGCACATGATCTATGCTACATTTTCTACCTTGTTACATGTTGCAAATTACAGTGGGTGTCACATTAGGCATTTAAACATTACTTGTCTTTATGTACTGTTCAAATGACAAATAATCACGTTTTTAAGCAAAAATATGAGCTTCATAAACAATACTGGTTACTGGCTTAAGTTTAGGATTAGGTTGGGTGTCAGTATAAAATTAACTAGCTGTTTTTATAATTATGACAATGTGTTACATACAGGACACTGGTTAAGTCAAGGGCTGAATATGGCCAGCAACATGTTAGAGTTGTAGAGAATGTGAATGAGCAACCATTAATCGAAAAGTTATTCTAGATGAATTTATCACATATAAATTGTATAAAAACCACAGCATGACCAAATATATCCCAAATCAGATTAAAGTAAACGGTATATTAGGGAGAAAAAAATAACTGAAGCTGGACTCTGGACAGTGCTAAAGAAAAGAACAGAAGAAAACACATGGAAGAGTTATAAACGTGTGTTTGTTAAAATGGGTGGACTCTGATTTGAGGTTGTGAGGGAAACAAGGCAGGAAACTATTGGTTCGCTATTAAACCCTGGGGAACCAGGGCTGAACTCTGGGAATCTGCAGGGACAGACAGATACAGATAAGATTTTGATGCACTGTGAGAGACATGTCGACTACATAAAGCATATCAGATCCTCTATGACTTTCTTTAGAGCCCCACAAACCTCTTTTCCTCTCCCTGTGCTTGCAGGTGCAGTTTGAAGGGTTTTATTATGAGCTTTCCAGCCATGTCCTGTCAGGTGCCCTTCCTTACTAGCTTCAGGGAAACCATCATTCTCTACCCTATTACCAAAAAAAGTCTAAGCTCAATTTCTTGGTGCTGAACTAGATGATTTTCTAGGACTCCATAGTTTTTAGACCGCTAACTCAGAAGCCACTAAAAAAGTGAAAAACTAATGTCAACTTCTCCAAGGCAAGAACGCTTAAAAGGTGACGCACACAATTAATGCAAGACTGAAGAGGCTGTGTGATGTCTCTTATAGTGTTTTGTAGTGTCCCATTCAAAGTCCCATTTTTTAACATAGTTCAGAAACCAGAATAAGGCACTAATGATATTGTGCTCAGCACAGGGCAATGGGGCGTTCTGTGGTTTGTTTAAGAGAAGACATTGTGTGTACTTTATGGAAATATATTGAGTTTCTCATCAAAGTGTGATTTCATTACTTATAATAATACTGAAATACCTAAAATATATGTGTGTATTAGAACATACAGTAAACATAAAAAAAAAACATAGCCCCAAATATTCATAATAGGCACTTCCACAAAACAAATCATAAATAGTATTATTATTATTCTAAATAATAGAATAATAATAAATAGAATTATTTTGTGAACTAGATTACGTAAATTATATAGCATAATAAATATTATATCTTTTTTTTTCTTTTTGGGGACTGTACAGTATGTAGCCTAATGGCAATACCATAATGACACTGAAAATTAGAACATTTTCAGCATTTTTTCTTTTTCAGTAGGTTTCCTTTTTATTCAGTGTAATCATCTATCTTTTTTTCTACCTGTCAATTTGTCAGCCATTTCATCTTTCAAGCATTCCTGCTGGTTCCCCAGGCCATTATGATTCTGACATTTCTGCAATATATTTTTCAGTGATTGACACACACCTGCAATTTGGGTATCCGCTACCTTCCTGCTTTGTTTACCTCATTGTACCTTCTATACTGTATATGTGTGGTCTCACTTTTTATTGATTTTTTAATTTGCTTCTATAAATTTAAAATTTCTGACCAAATGGTTTTGACCAAAACAAGAAAACCATTTTTTTTCTTTTTTTAAATAGAACTTCTATTTTTGTTTTCTTTAGGAGTCTAGTGTTGAATCCATAAATGCACGCATACTGTTTTGAAAAGCATTCTTTGATTAGGAAAGCTGTATCAGGTGTTTTTAATTGCTTGTTGTGTTCAGCTGGAGAGACAGATGTTGGATGCAGAAGGACAGCTGGGGAGCCCATCCATGGTGCTGATTTACTTATATGCTGCAGTATTTAAAGGGGCAGCTGTCCATGGAGCTGATCTTGGAGCTTAGCCTCTTATTGACTGCCATACATCTGTGAGAAACCTGTAGCATTTTAATACATCATACATTTTTAAATACATACATATGTAATAGTTATATGTAACTGTATAGAGTTCATATCTAGTGTAAGTAACATTTAAATATATGGTCATTCATTGTGAGCAAAGAAACATGATTAGAAATACCACATAAAACAAATAGTTTTTACCAGTGTTTTGTCAAAATGCATCCCATGGCAAAGTTAGATTTTACAGTAGAGGAACATTTTCTTATACTGAAAGACAGATTACTTTCATCATATTTTCTCACTGTCCCTGACCTAGTGAACTAGCATGTGAATGTGTTTTGGATACTGACTCCAAAGCACATTTAAAAGTTACTCTGCACGGTAAAAAAAAAAAAAGCCATCTCAATGGAAAAAAAAGTTTAATAACAAGTTGTACAGCTTTTTTAAGTTTACTCAACTTTTAGAAAAAATTGCTGGCCAAACAAAATATTTCGCATTGCTGCTTAGTACCAGTTTAAAATCTTAAGTTGACTCAACTTGTAACTTAAATATTTAAATCAGCTCAAGTAGTATTGGTTGTGGGCTCAATTAATTATATTTCTCTAGGGTTGACCAGGTTCAAAAACAAAAGTTATCTCCCATTGTAGCCCATTGATATAGTTGGTGATTGGTTTTCTATACAAAACAGGTTGGCCAGACAATACCCCCAAAATTATAACACACAAATATTATTTCAATTCAATTCAATTTTATTTGTATAGTGCTTTTAGAAGTTGACATTGTCGCAAAGCAGCTAAAAAACTTGAAAAACTTACTCAGTCTCACTCACTCATCTTCTATACTGCTTTACTCTGGTTCGCAGTGGGGTTGGAGCCTATCTCATGAGGCTTAATGCATGAGGTGGTGTAAAACCCACCATGCACGGCTAGAACATGCAAACTCCATGCACACAGAGATGGGAATCGAGCCCGGGCCCTGGAGGTGCAAGGCGACAGTGCTAACCACTACACCACCACGCCGCCTTACTTAAAAAACTTTATTCTAAAAAATAAAAAATAACAAGATTGCATCACAGTAAAGGTAAATTGCTCGCTCTACTTGATTTTTTAAAAAAGTTTTTCCAGTCTGTGTCTCCAAAGGTTTCAAAAAGACAGTTTGACCTGTTGTCTCAAAAAAATCCACTGTAAGAAGTTGGGCCAACAATACAATATTGCTCATATTATATGAACAGTATATTTACATTTCAAGATATATTATATAAAATGTAAAGTAAAAATAAACCAAATTAATCTGCACTTTACCTTTTGAAAAGAATCCTAACAAAGCTGCGTTTCCGTTAGTGTTTGTGTGTGGGTGTGTGAAAGCAAGAGGGGAGGAGGAGGGAGGGGGCTTCTGTGTGGGATAACTTTCACATACAGACACACACACTAACAGAAACACTGCTCTGTCGGGACACTTCTTTAACAAGGAACCTTTCTAATGACAGTTGTACAGTACGCACACACACTAACGGAAATCAGTGCTTTCTGACAGAGAAAGACTCTGGATCTTTAACCAGAAATATCTATAATGACACTTGCTTTACTTAAAATGCACGCACACACGTGGTCACAATGTTACTGTTATAGTAAACAGTATCCATGCACACGGATGTTGACTATACGAGTGATGCACGAGACTGATCATGAAAGATGATTACCCACAACCCACAACCAAAACCACTGGCTCAGTATTGATCATGTGACGCTCGCCAGAAAATTACACTACTAGTATATCAAGACCTCGCTTGTTTATTAAATTAAGTCATTTTAAAAAATGCCCATCTTGCAAAATGCTCGCGGACTAACTTATTCGCAATCCAAGATTCCACTGTAATTCATATCAAGTCTTATATGAAGTTAATTAAGTCAAAGTTACTGTATTGTTTATATTGTACAATGTATTAGTTATTTTTTCTTATGCTTAAATTTAAAAACATTCAAAAGCAATATTAGGACATGGATTGTATTATCATAATTAGATAAGAATTTCTTATTATTGGGTGATAAATCGTGTAAAAATAGTTTCACTATGATAAATATTACTCAAGTAAGTATCAAGTCCTCTATTTGCATAATTACTTGAATAAAAAAGCTAGTACCCCCTATTATAACTGTGCGCATTTTTGTGTATTTTTAAAAACCCACCTGATTATAATAAGAGTGCAATATTTTTTTTTTTTAATTAAGATGAATTCTGATGAATACTGCTTCCATAGGATTTAAGAGGAATAGTTGTAGCCATGTGCTGCTAATCATCAGACTTGCATTAATTGATCATAAGCAAGTGTGTGCAGAAGCAGTTTTGCTTCTAAAATCATTTCAAAATAATTTGGAGTTCAATGACCTTTAGTGAGAAATATGTACACATCTTGCGACTTTGCAAGTTGAAAGCATTCAAGACAATGCAATGCTCACCCCAACTGAAATGCTGCAGTGGGACCTTGAAAGAGCTGTTCGTTCATGAATTCCCAAAAACCTTAACAAACTCTTATATCTAGAATTATAAGAGGAGCTTTTGAACAAGTTTGTAAATATCAACAGTACAGGACTTGTATTAGCTCAGTAAAAAAAAAGAGAGAGAATCTCTCAACCTCTCTCTTAATTGTGAACTTGCTATTTTTGTTTATGTCTGCAACCAGCTTGGTTTCTGATTTTGTACACCTGTTATATCATTAGGCATGTCTTGAAATGAAAGGCTAGTCAGCTAATTACACATAATAGTCAACAGATGGCGAAAATCCTTCTTCAAATACTGTATTACACAGTAATGAAACACCAGGCAGAAATGTATTAAAGTAAAAGTACAGATATTTTCTGTACAATGTATTGGAGTAAAAGTAAAAAATTAAGTAAATCTTTTAATAAAGCTATTCAAGTAAATAAGAGACATGTGAAATATGTACTTGTGCTATAAAGAAGTACTCGGTTACCTTCCGCCTCTGAGTATCAAGTAGTCTGGTTTTGAAAATGTATGTATCTTCATCAATGTATTCAAAGTGAATTCCTTACACTTCATATTTAGGTATTTAGTATATAGGCATACTGTAGGTATACTGTTTAACATTAGTGGTCTGGTCTTGACTTTCATGTTTTATATCTGTCCTTGAGTGAGTGTGTGGTATCGCCAGGGCCCATGATTCATCCAACAATTGTGACAGTAGATCGAACACCAGCTCCTCCTATAATACAGCTCCTCACACATTGAAAGCAGCACCATGGCCAGCAGCAAAGCACTTAAAAAAATGAGGTGAGGCACCATAGTCCTGCACGGCTGACTGAGTCTGATGAGTGTGATGTTGCAAGGGGGAAAGTCTTGTACAGACTCCAAGAGCGCTAAAGAACCACAATTGTGGGGAAAAAGTGCACCAGTGGATGTCTTGCTGCAGCCTGGGTGACTTCTCCTCGACCTCGACTTCCACCTCGTTGGACCCGCTCTGCCACCTGCTGCTGCTCGCCACAGTTAGATGACTACACTTCATTCTCTCTTCACTAAACATCATGCACTCCCACACTTTAAACCATAACCCACCTTCAAAGCACATTGTTTGACTGTGTGAAATAAACTGCACTTATTCGAGCACCACAAGTTCTGTCTGTGTCTGTGCCAGTGCGCTTCCGCTACAAGGCCTTACACCATCCAGGAAAATGTTCTTTAATTTACTCCTACAAATTACATATTTACCTTTTATTATTTATTTTTTTCTTCATTTTTCCAAGACAGCACTTTTTCCCCACAACAGTTATTCTGATGCAGAGTGTGAAATATTACACCTGTTAAAGTAAAATGTCCATAGCAATAAAACTTGGTGAAAATGTGTTAATACTTGTCATGTCTCAGAAACACGGAGGCGGACGCAGATGCAGAGAAACACAAAATGTCTTTATTTCCTTTTGGGAAGACAATCTTCGTAACGAAAACAATATACGAACTTCAAAGAAAAAAAAAGGGAAAACAAACAAACCAAAATAACTCCCCAGCTGGGTCTGCAGGCGGTATAGTAGCGCC
>QMIH01003381.1:8064-20551 GCA_003987875.1 Clarias batrachus | reverse complement strand
ATGCTAAATGAGATGTATTATGATATTGATTGTCTGCCAGTCTGTAAGTTACAGGTTGATGAAGACCACGAGGAGGCAAATGAGAGTTTAAATTGAGACCTACCTGCTCCAAGATGGCTGCTAATATTGCAGGATCATTCACATTCTGACTAGACTTGACCTTCACTCTTATAATCTGCTGTTGTTGGTTTTGAAATGCTGGAGGCAGAATTATACAAGTGCATCTTAAAGATTTTGAATATCATGGAAATGTTTTTTATATGAACCAGACAAGCTTGAATTAACAGACCTTCTAAGTCCATGGTCGTTGTTTATTGATTTATTCTACATTCTTAAACAATAGTGGAGACTTCAAAACTATGAAATAACACATTATGTAACCACAGTAATGGTCAGTTTTTAGTTTTTTTAAATTTTATTTTAAGACATGAAAGTCAGCTGTTCTGGAACAGTTCTCGCAAAAACAGTATTATCAAGACCAAAACTTACCACAAGTTCATTTTACCAGACTCAGAAATCACCAATAAACAAAAACCACTTCAGATTAGTATATAAGTAGCAGACACATCTCAATATTAGAAATAAAGTCATCATAGAAATAAAACTCAAGAAAGACCATGGAGTTAGATGGTGTGTAAAAACCTTTTCCTGGTACTGCATAGATCTTAAAATATGTCCTAGATTTTTTCTAATTTTTAATGCTGCGGTCATCCCTGTTGCTTGTGTAACTTTTCATATCACATTTTTCTTTTTCAGTCAACTTTCAATTAACATGCTTTGATACAGCAGTCTGCACATAGCCAGCCATATCAGTGATGGCCYTGTGTGGTTTATCCTCCTTATGGAAGATGTTGAGTGTCTTCTGAACTACTATCTATTCAGCGATCTTCATGTGACTGTAATTTCTTTATAATTAAAGTCATTTAATTATCACTGTATAATTAGTCATTTACTCAAAAACGACTTTAAATATTTCACGTTATTTTTGTGTAATTAATCTAGAATTCACGAGTGTTTCATTTCTTGCATTAAATTACATTCAATAAACAATAAACATGATTAATTATTATTATCACAGAGGAACAATATATAAAACACTACATTTAAAATGAATTTAATTCAATGATCAATATGAGAATAAATGTAATTTCAACTTACTGTAACAGTAGAAAGGCATTATGGTCGGGCACTGTGCTMCACTGACAATACCGTTAGATAAATAGCCACAACTTTTATTCTGTAAGTAATCATTAGCAGTTCCAGGGGACCATGTGATGAAAGACACATTGCTGGTCTGGTCTGACCATTTCCAGGGGTCTCTGTTGAGGCCAATCCAAGAGTAAGCCATATAGTTTAATTTCCCTACAACTGAGTTTTCTGTTGCATTTCTCACGCTAACCAGGTCTGTGTAATACTGTCTACAGTAGCTCTGAGCATCATACCACGACATGGCCCGGGAGATGAAAATGTACGTGTCATTGGCAGTCTTTGTTTCTGTGAAAATTTAAAAACATGACACAAACATTCTTGTGTAAGTATTCAATTTAGGTACACATTATACTTCAGTTTATTATGCATTATACTGTGTATTAAAATAAATACAAATAATAAGCTTCTTCCTTCATCCAAAGCCTTTCTGATCCTATTCCCAGCCCAGCGTACCAGGGCTGTGAAAATTCTAATAATCCTTAGAAATATTTATTAAGCTTGCTTCTAATCAAGCACCTTTAAATTTAAAATCTAAACAATTATAATTAATATTAAAGGAGTAATACTGCAGAAATATAAAAAAAATACATATTTAAAAGAAAAATATTCCTCCTCACCATCAACGCACACAAAGGGTAGTGTCCAATTACATAATGCATCACACCATACAGCATTTTTTATACCCACACACTGTTCATTGCCCTTTTCGTTATCAGGCTGGGTAATATACCAACTTTTATAACTTCCCAGCACTTCATTTCCAAAAGACCAGTGCCAGCTGTTGAAGTTAGTGTACAGTCCAATCCAAGCACTAGAACTGAACTGTTGTTTAAGTGCTTCATTCTGGAGTTGGACCATGTCCTCATTACTGYTGATGGTAGCCAGGTCAGTGTATGTGGCTCGGCAATAAGCCTGAGCATCATTCCATGTTTTCCCCTGCTTTATCAGATGATACTCACGAGGGGCAGGCTGGACAGATTGAAGGACTTCTGTGGAGGAGGTTTTTAAATGTTTAATTGGGAAATCTTGTAATTTTAGTTTACCTTTTATTTGTGCCATTTAGTAGGACAAATTATTACATATATGTACTTTAATAATGTATCTCAATCTGCAAATTATAATTTTGCATTAATATGATCACTATCACATATTTTCTATCATGCAATTTTCTCTCACCTGCAAAAATCAGGAGTACAAACAGATGCTGCTTCATCACTGATTGATGTGTTGATGTGTTGATAAAGAATTCTCTATGATAAATGAATTAGATTAATATCCAATGGACTGTCTCCATCAATAATGTTAATTGAGTCATTCCTAATATTGGGTGTATTTTGAAAACAAAAATATTTGATGAACTGTCTTCAGAAAATTAAAGACTAATAACTTGTGTATAACAGGCTGGACACAGTCATAACATGGATGCATAAGACATAATCTGATTGTCAACAGCACCAAATTCCTGGGTGTGCACTAGGAACAACAACTGGGCGTGGTCCCTCAACACCAGCTCCTTGCACAAGAAAGCCCAGCAATGTCATTTCTTCCTGAGAAGGCTGAGGAAGGCCCAGCTTCTACCATCGATCATTAGCAACTTCTATAGAGGGACAATCGACAGCATTCTGAGCAGCTGCATCACTGTCTGGTTTGGGAATTGTGCCTCCAGCATTGTGGCTGATCAGACACACCCATCACACACACTCTTCACTCTCCTGCCATCTGGAAAAAGGTACCGAAGCATTCGGGCCTCACATTCTGACTGTGCATTAGCTTATTTCCACAAGCCATACGACTTCTCAACAAAAAGGGACTGGACTGACAGGACTGACAGACACACACACACACACACACACACACACACACTCAGATAAACTCAACTACCTCAAAACATAGAGACTAAACTGATCACAGTGAACACGTGTGCAAACACACTGATCAACAACATCTAAAAAATCTTACACACCAACCTGTAAATGCTCTTCGCACAATAATTACATATTTGCACAAAGATATCTCATCTTTGCTGCTACTTACAAGAAATGTCTACTGTTTACTGTTTCTCCTTCCACTACCTCAACTCAGTACCGCTAAATATTAAAATGTGTCATGTTGCTGCATTGTCACTTTGTCGTTCTTGCTTGCTCATTTGCATGTGCACTTTATGTTGTCTCTTTAAAACATAAACTTAAAAAGGTCAATCTGTCATGTCTCTGCTAGTCAGGTTAATTAGGTTTCTTTTTTAGCTTATTAGTTTTTGTTAATTTATGTTGTATGTAGCACCTGGGTCCTGGTGAAACATTGTTTCATTTCACTGTGTACTAAACTGTATATGGGTGAAACAACAATAAAGGCCTACTTGAACGTGAACTTGAAACACTGGTAGACTGGTAAACATCATGGCAAACCTCTACCAACCATCCAGGAACAATGAACAATGATGAGCAATGCCTTTTCCACCATAATGGAACATCTTAACATAAGGCAAACGTAATAACTAAGTGGTTTGGTCCATCAGTCAGGAATTAATTGACAGCATACTGGGGCGCATTGTCTTGAAAAAGAAGGGTCAACATTGACTTTTTGCATAAACWTAATGTAATTGTTAAAAAAGCCTTTGGCACTGGTTGTAATTATATTTCAGTATATCATAGTAACATCTGACAAAAATATCTAAAAACACTGAAGCACACTTTGTGATTCTGCTACTCTATGAATGTTACACGAAAATCTTCCTCTTTTAAATTCCACTAATCACGACTTCAGGCCTCATTCATTTTTTCCCCATTTTGTACCTCCAAAGTTATCCTTAAGACATCCCCTTCAACTCTGGTTTGATCGTTTGCACATGTACTTTATGTTGTCTTTCTGCTGTCTTTTTGTATAGTTTTTCGATTGTTTTGTTAATTTATTGTGTTGATTTGTCATCTTCACTCAGCTCACTTCCATTACACTCTTGGCATACTCTTCCCTCAGTATTAGACCTGCACCATTTGTCTTATTATCTTTTATATCCCTCCTCATTTATTCTGGCTTGAGCAACCTCAGGGGTCGAGTTTTATATATAAAACTATATTTTTATATTTTGTCTGATATTTTACATAATAAATAAAATATTTATTATGATATTTTATATCATAATATAATAATGATATTTTACATAATAATAACTTTTACATAATTAAATATACCATAACTGTAGAATTGACCCAGGTACCATTTTACTACAACATTTTAAAAGTAATGCATCTGTGACAAACTACATATTTTCTAGCCATTAGGCAAAAGTAAACTAAAACCGGATATTACTTAGACATATAATATAAATAATTCCAATTTTTACTTTTTAGGGAAAAAAGTTAAAGTAAAATATTGAAAATACCTGATATCAGAACGATATAGACAAAACCGCTGCAGCACCTCTACTCCTCACTGCCCTTTAAACAGACTGAGCTGGCGGTTTGTGTCGCATCAGGCCAGAGGTCTTATGTAAACTATTTCTGCAAAAAACTATTTTCCTACTCGACAGGATTAGTGAAAGTCTAAAGAAAAGGTATTGCTACTGGCCCCATCCAGCCAGATGGGAAGGCGACTGGACTATGCACCTATTGCACAAGTATTTATACTACAGGGTGGAGATGAGATAAAATTGCTTAAAGAAAATAAGCACAGGTTTGTAAAAATCTGTATATGGATGTAGATTTAGAGTGAAGGAGGAAAGCTTGAAAGGAACCGGGATCATAAAGGAACACATTCTCATCTGTGTGACATTGGCTGTGTGGTTATTTGTTGAAAATGACTTATTATGGAGTCAAAATTCCCCCATAAAGTATTGTTTTGCCAAATAAAAATAGCAGTTCACCCAAGATGATAAACCTAAAATGATCTACAGTTGTATAGATGTCTCTTGTCTTTAGAGAAGCATTAATATAAAGCCTTTCCTTACTGTTGTAGTATACATTACATTCTCAGTTTTTGGCTAAAAAAAGAAAAAAGGCTGAACTTTTTTTGACTAAAAACATTGCTGGTAGTATTTGTGGTGTAGTGGTTAGCACTGGCCTCGCACCTCCAGGGTCCGGGTTCAATTTCTGCCTCTGTGTTTGTGGGGTTCTCATGTTCTACTTCTGCTTGCTAGGTTTTCTCCAAGTACTTTGGTTTTCCTGCCACAATTGAAGACATGCAAATTATACATGTATACTGGTCTTCTCAAGTTGATAATTTTATTTGCATGTATGTGTGTGAGACGGAAGACTTAACACATTCGCTCAAGAGGGAAACAGCGCGCATTCGCCACCATGAGCAGTGACGCAGAAACCCGCCGCCTCCCCCGATCAAGGAAGCTGCATCTTCTGCACCTTGCCACCTCCCTCACCCCTGAGGACCCCTGCACCTCAGAACACTGTGTGTGTGTGTGTGTGTGCATGCAAGAATGTATCCTTACATTTTCTTCTGAACCCCTGTGGAGATCAGATTGAAAAGAAAAGAAAGAAATAAAAAGAGCACTTTGTTCCATATAGCAGTGTCTTCTGTCATCTGTGTTCTCCTGCCTTGATTGAAATGTGCACTGGCCCTTTCAATTTGAAAGTGAGATTCTGCCTCAAGTGAAGGAGTTTAGGTATCTTGGTCATGAATAAGGGTAAATTGGAAAGTTGGAGAAACATTTTTCCACTTAACCTAACCCTAGCCCAGTGTCAGTGGGTAAAGAAATATATGCTTTGGGTGGTGAACCCCCCATCTGACCCTTTTAAGCCTTGTTGTGAATTTTTACCTGGTAGGACTCTTTTTTATATCCATGACTAGCTGATGAGATAAGGGCTGAGAAAAAAAGACTAATTCCCTGTATTCATGAAGCACAGCTCAGAACTTCTTTCCCATTATGTTTAGAATTATGATTTGTATGTGCAGTGCTTATTAAACAAATGGCGAGGCCTCAATATTCAAAATGGAATCCTCTACTTTGTCACAAAGGACTGTCTTGATGTACAAAGGATGCAGCGTTTTTAAAAAAAAAAATTTGGCAGTCTTAAATTGTCTTGCGAGCCAACTCTGTGAGTCAAATCTACTGTCTGGCCACTCCTTTTGCAGGTTGAGAAGAAACTGCCTGCTGCTCAGCCTTTTTATCAGTTATTACACTTGGACACAAAATAAAAAAACAACAACTTGACCCTCACACACATGTGATCACAATGTTATATTACTATATGGTGTATCTGTCTAGGAGGCTAACTGCTGGTGAATTTAATGATTTTGGTGGTAAAAAAAGACAAAAAGGTATCACATTAAGGAATTGAGGTGGGCTTGAAGTGTGTCAGAAGCTAAAAGGCTTTTTTCATGAAGAATTAATAACATTCTCATAATGAACAGGGGACTAGCACAGTAATGAATGAGCAAAAGAGACAGTTCGAGTCTGTGGAAGATTCCAGATCATCAGGAGTGGGTGAATGGTTACTTAGCAGAAGCATTCTGATTGCAATTACTCCTTATTATCTGAAATAAGCAGATCAAATACAGAACAGTCAAATGGTGTAACACTAACAAGGTTGAGAGTTTGGCTTAAAAAAAAGCTTTTTTTTGTGGGTGGATTTACAGCGTCATCCACATGAATGTTAAAGTCACTGTGTAAAATAATGTTAGGAGAAAGGATTCACACAGAGTTAAATTACAACACACAGTACAATATGCAGTGAAATGCTTATAATGACTTATATGATAAAAATCACAAAATTGTAAAATAACAGATTCAACAGATGTGTTGTGGAAATCATTTTTATGTTTTATAATTTAAGATGTGTGGAAGTCTGTACAAATTATAATGATCAGTTTCGTAGCCTCCATTGGGTGATATGATATAAATATAGTACGGATTTATTTGCATTCATACTGCAGGCCGAAAGCTCAGTATAATTGGAAAGGTGTTTTATTCCCTCACTCCCTCATTGTCTATAATGCTTTATCCTTTATTCAGGGTCGCACTGGGCCTGTATGCCAGGAGACTTCGGGCATGAGGCCAATCCATCACAGGGCATACAAACATACACACACTGGAAAGGTGTTTTAAAGATTGTCATCCACTTTCGTTAATGGAATCTCATGTACAAAATAGCTTTTGGGAATGCCAGTCCTAAACTATTAAGTGATGAAAGATCCATGAAAGATTTCACCTCATGGGGTAAGGATCATGAGAAAAATGAGGGATAAGAACCATTGTCACGAAACAAACCATTGGTAACATAATGCACTGCCATGGATTGAATTCCTTTTTTTGATTGGGGATCAAACACTCATTTCCCTCATTGAAGTGCAATTTGTAACATTTATATAATTTGCTTGATTGATATTCTGTCTATTTCTTTTATAATAACCCATGATRAAAATTGTAGATGGTTCATTTCTTTGCAAGTTGGCAAACTTTCATAATCTCCCACTGTATACATATATGTGGCTGATGGTTACAGAGTCACACTTACATTTACATAATATACAGCAATAAGAATAAGAATAAAAATGGAAAATAAAATAGTAGAATAAGATAAATATAAAGAAGTTAAAGAATATCTGATAAAAATAGAAAAATATATATAGTAAAATGAAATATAATACAGTAGAAATGTAATGTAGTGCAGTCCAATAACGTAATGTAGTGTCCAATTATTGGCAGGATAATGTGCAAAGCTGCAATTCAAGTTCACAGTGTGCAAAATGTGCAAATATTCCATGTGTAAACATATTTGTGTGGCCTAGTAAAAATAAAAGTAAAAGTTTGCTGTCCTGAGATGTGCAAAATGTGCAAGCGTGTGAGTATTAGGTCCTATATGGTGTTGTGATTGAGAGACCGTATCGCCTGCGGAAAGAAGCTCCACCTCAGTCTCTCTGTGTTGGCCTTCAGGTAGTGGAAGCGCTTCCCTGACCGCAACAGAGAGAACAGTTCATTGTTGGGATGGCTAAGGTCTTTCACTATCTTCCTGGCCTTGGTCCAGCACCGCTTGTTGTAGATTGACTGAAGGTCAGGGAGATTGGTACACATGATGCGTTCAGCTGATCTCACCACCCTCTGTAGGGCTCGTCTGTCCTGCATAGTGCTGTTCCCGAATCAGTTTGAGAAGTTTCCCATTAGGATGCGCTCTATGGTGCAGGAGTTGACGTTCCTAAGAACCTTAGAGGGCAGTCTAAAGTCTCTCAGGCGTCTGAGGTGGTAGAGATGCTGACGGGCCGTTTTCACCACGGTGTTGATGTGACAGGTCCATGACAAGTCATGCATGATGTGAACACAGAGGTATCGGAAGCTGTCCACTCTCTCCACTGGGCTCTCGTTGATGGCGGGGGTCTGGTAGTTCCTCTCCTGCTTGGTACTAAAGTCCAGTATCAACTCCTTTGTCTTGTTGAAGTTCAGGAGGAGATTGTTCCTCTGGCACCAGTCCTCCAGATTTCCAATCTCCTCCAGGTAGGCTGTCTTGTCGTTGTCAGAGATCAGGCCCACCACAACAGTGTCRTCAGCAAACTTAATGATGGTGGTGGAGTTCAAAGTGGCTATACAGTCATAGGTGTACAAGGAGTACAGCAGGGGTCTCAGAACACAACCCTGGGGGGCTCCAGTGCAGAGAGTGGGGGAGGCTGAGACATGGCCACCCATCCTTACTGCCTGTGGTCTGTAAATGTTGTGCCAGAGGCACTGCAACAGCTCACAATGACTTTTGTCCCTTCACACTTACCATTGTCATTGCAAAGGGTTTCAAAAACTGGTTCTCACCCGCCTTAAATCCTGTCTGCCACACACCCTGGACTCATAACAGTTTGGAGATTGCCCAAATAGGTCAACAGAGGATGACATTTCCATGGTAGACCATTTGGCAGGATGTTTTTAGTTTAGCATTTACTACAATCAACCCTTTCAAGCAAGTCATGAAGCTATAACAGTTTAACTACAGTTACAGAGTTGTATAACTCACCACTCTGTAATTGCAMCGTGGACAAAAAGCAGACAGTCTATTTGACTAAACAACCTCACCCTCTTCACTGGAGTTCCCCGGGGATAATACTTCTCACTCCAATCATGAACTATACACCCTTCTCCCATCAGGCAGGCGCTACAAGTGTACAGGCCACAGGAATTTTATCAGGAATTTTAGCACTTTGGTGTCCTCTCAATGCCCTAACCTCAGATATAGGATTTGGTGCTCAACCAGCATGCAGAGTTCTATCAGACATTCCATCTATGTGCATATTTTTCCCCACAGTTTAATACCATTAATACCACCGTTTAATTCCCCACAGTTTAATACCAAAGAAATATGATACTATGAACTACAAACACCTGCCTATAAAAGTRGCATTACAAAACTGGAGGCACAGGCTGGAAAAGATGAAGAACGTTGACCTGAGTTGGAAGCCAGAGTCTTTTCCATGGATGATTAGGCCTTCTGCAGCAGTATCCTTTATCCAGTAATCACTGGGAAGCTAGCCTTCTTTTGATGTTAGCCAACAAGTTGGTTTAGTGCTTGTATTTAGAGAGGATTAAATTGATTAGCACATGCTTTGCTGTATTTTTGAGAATAGACACTACATTAAACTAGCCTGGAAAATTTCAAAAGAAATACAAAAAAAATGCATGATCTGCATTGCATTACTCTAGAACAAAGTCAATGTGACAGTGTTCAGTCAATGTGAAAATGTTGGTCAAAGGCAGCCAGAGTTGTTTGTATGTGAAATACTTTATTATGAAATGCTGGAAGATGGAGTGGGATTATGATGGAGAAAAGCATTTGTTATCTTTGCATAATAGACAATTTTTATATGTATAGTGTGGAAGTTGTTATACGCTGTACAGGTTTCTGAAGCTCTACAGAATGTTCTGGACAGTGGGAGGAGTTTAGATTTACCTCAGAACAGCACTGAGACTCCAACAGACAACGAAGGAGGAGAATACAGCAAGCTGTTAGCATGTGTAAGTTTTTAAATCTTATATAATCCTTATTCTGATAATATAAAACTAATATTATTATATTTTTCCTCATTTTCTCACAATCATTGGCCAGTTTATGTGGATTACAGATGGTTGTCAGTATCAGCTGTAGTGTAAATGTTTATAATATATTCACCTCGTTTTGGATAGCTTCATGTTATGGTAGCTATTTGGTTCAGTTTTTGGTTAGCTTATGACACTGCTATCTATAATGTTATTTAGCACAAACACTTCAGCTGCAGAGACTGCAGAGACTTAGCTGCCAATGACCCTGTTACCAGTTCACTGGGTTTCCTTCTTTTGATCACTTTTGGTAGGTCCTGCCCACTGTCGACTGTGCAGATCAGCTACAAGTGAAAAGAAGGTCAAATAATGAAATGCAGTTTGATTCAAACAATTATTTTTCAATCTGATGAGTAAGTTGTGTACATACACAATGAGTCATAAATCACTTTCATTCAATGTAAGATACATTAATTTTACACTGGGTGCTGCATAAACAATCTGACATAATTATATTTTAATATGAGGTGCACATCATTGCTGTTCACACTATTATGAACACTCACACCTTATGTATATTATTAATCTGTATAGTGCTTAAAAAAAGACAAGCACTTTAAAGTTTTGTAATGTTTTTGTCTAACTTTACCGTGTTATATCAGGCTTGGTGGAAGACACGTACTGTAGCATCCATGCATAAACAAATTACTCATCTGACTAACAAACAATGATCTAAGAAATTGACATTGTGCTTTCGTGGGACTGAAGGAAATTATATACAGCTCTATTGCAATTCAGTCCAATTCAATTCCAAATAATTCCAGTATAAATTTAATTTTATATTTGGTGCTTTTAATAAGAGTCATTGTCTCAAAGAAGCTATTCTGGAAAMAAGTATGAAATATGTGAGAAAAATATGTATGAATCAAAACAATCAGATTGTCTCTTTATCAACTTTTATCAGCAACTCCAAAAACTGCAGATGTTCCTGGTCTGCATTTGTCAGAACCTACCAGAAGTGGTCCAAAGCAGGAAAGCCAGTGAACATGCAATAGGGTCATGGATCAATGCTCATTAATTTATGTGTGGAGTGAATATTAGCTCATGTTGTCCGATCCAATACTGATACTGTGGCTCAAAAGTTTATGCTGGTTATGTTGGTTCTGATAACAGTGCATCCCTATTTTGGTGGCCCTATTTTGGGACTTACTCAATATTAGGCGGGTGGTCAGAATGGTATGGCTGATTATATAAAAATTATTTACATTATTATATTAGCTAAAGCTATTGTTTACAGCTTCGTAAAAGCTTAAACTCTGCTAGAGAGTTTAATGGAGCTTGTGTATAGTGTGCTTAGGAGTTAAAAGTGAAAAGAAGGTCAAATGAATTGCGGTTTGATTTAGAACATTATTTGTCAGTCTGATGAGTGAGTTGCATAAATACTTTGCATGGATGCTGGCTTACAGTAATGCAGTGTCCTAGATCATGTCTAGCACAACAGAGTAAAGTTTAATAAGAAGCTTTTCAAAGGTGTTAAAGATGGGACATTCTGTTTTAAGGTGCAAAATTTATAGATTTTATTTTGTGATGTGACAGTAGCACCTTGGAGTTGACTACTTTTAATCCATTTAATGATATACAATTATAAATAGGACTCTTATCAGGCTACAATTCTAGTCTGTTTCTTAAGGGCTAAAGATGGATGAGTTAGTCTCTAAATGTTGATTGCTACCTTCTAGCCCTTTTAGTTATTATTATTAGTTACTCTTAGTTGTATTTTAACATGTATATCACTGTACAGCTGTGGCCATTAAGAATGCATGATTTGTCCCATGAAATGCGCCATGATGCGAAATCCCACAAGCAATATTCAGGAATTTAAATAAATGTGTTGTGCTTCACTGAATATCCGCCAGATGGCACATGGAAGGACTTTATCTGAAAGCCAGACCAAGTACAACGAAGAATTGTGTCTAAGTAGTTAGCCTAAAACAATATTGTTTCCAATGCTAAAGCAAACATGAATTCTATTTTTGTTTTACAATAGATCTTTCATGATGAATGTGTGTATATGTGTTTCATATTTTGTTCATAATAATGAAAAGATATGTGCTAAATAGTGCTTTAAAATTCATAATAAACAGTTTCTTTTATAGTATTTGTAATGTCTTAACAGGGACAAAGCAATGAAAGACTCGGTTTAAACGGTCTTAAAATTCATTTAATTTCCTCAGAGTGTTAACTATGCAACATGTCAACATACCTTCGTTAAAACGTA
Organism: Clarias batrachus; assembly: GCA_003987875.1. NCBI lineage: Eukaryota > Metazoa > Chordata > Actinopteri > Siluriformes > Clariidae > Clarias > Clarias batrachus. The sequence continues at coordinate 8,105 of QMIH01003381.1, read as the reverse complement.
AAAATGTGTCGACATTAAGGACCATCAAAAGACATGAATGG
>QMIH01003379.1:26143-37077 GCA_003987875.1 Clarias batrachus | reverse complement strand
TTTGTGCCGGAGTTGTGATTATTTGCTGATGGATTTACTTGTTGTTGATCTGATGATACGCACGTTCTCTCAAAAAACGCAAAAAAAAGGATAAAGTACAGTAGTATTAAAGTGTAAAAACTAGTTTGTTATTTAGTAAAAACAGGAAAAATATATAATTATAAAAAACTAAACAAAATATAATCTAAAACGCTGTTACAAACAGACGAGGAACTTTCGCGGGAACAATACGAAAAACAGGAAGCTACGTCACCACAACAGGACGCTACGTCACCCTGAGTGAGTAAATGATGCCATAATACACCTGCTCCACCGAACCTACTCCCACCTCAACAAACCTGGGACCAGTGTTAGGATTATGTTCTTTGACTTCTCCAGCGCCTAGACCACCATACGAATACGAGCCCGCTTCCAGAACGAATTATGCTCATAATCCAAGGTTCCACTGTATTAATTATAGCCTCTGCCTCATAGAAAACAGTTTGAAAACATTCCTCATCAAGAACTTGTTCTCTAACTGTAGCATTAAGGAGTTTTCTTCTTTGATCAGTCTCTCCCATGCCCCGCCATGATGAGACCCAGTGAGAGGATTGAAAACCCACTTAATTCCATGTTGACTGAGGAGGTCCTGAATCTTCTGATTGTTCCATTGAGTCCGAGGCCCCCAATGTCGACACCAACCATCCCTTCAGCATCTCGGGACCTGGCTGAGATCTTTTGTAAGAGACGTGCTAACCACCTTCCTCCGCATCGCCCCTACGACCTGGCGATTGAGATCCAGCCAGGCTCCACTCCACCCCGCGGCCGTCTATACTCTCTCTCTTCCACCGAGATGCGGGCGATGGAGGAATATCTGTTCTCCGCTCTCCGTCAGGGTACCATCCGACCCTTTTCCTCGCCGCGGGGTTTGTCTTCGTAAAGAAGACTTCGGGCGAATTACGTCCATGTGTCGACTACCGGGGGTTAAACAATATGACTCAAACAATTATTGACTCGCCCCTCATCTCGTCCCTTCCAACTCGACTCCACGGCCATCAACGCCTTCTCCAAACTCCACCAATTCACCACCGCTCCGATTCTCCTCCTTCCAGATGTCGATCAACCATTCGTTGTGGAGGTGGACGCCTCAGAGGTGGGCGCTGGGGCGGTTCTCTCCCAGCGTGGTCCAGACCAGAAACTACACCCTTGTAGTTTCTTCTCCAAAACATTTAACCCCACTCAGCAGCGATACGGGGTGGGGGAGAGCGAGCTGCTGGCCATAAAGTGGGCATTGGGAGAATGGCGACACTGGCTCTAGGGTGCCAGAGAACCATTTATCGTCTGGACCGACCACCAAAACCTCAGCTCCATCAAGACACTAAGACAACTCAAACCCAGGCAGGCGCGGTGGGCTCTCTTCTTCGAGCATTACAAGTTTCATCTATCCTACCGTCCGGGGTCAAAAAACACCAAAGCCGACGCCCTCTCCCGACAACATGAGGGGGACGTTTCCCGGGCGGACGCAAGCCACGGAGACCGAGCCGGCATGTGCGCCGCCTGGACGACTTTTTGTTCCAAGGACCGTCAAGGCCCATGTCATTAAATGGGGCCATTCTTCACCGCTGTTGTACCAGGCACACAACGCACCCTTCAATATATCCAGCGCGCCTTCTGGTGGCCCTCCATGGCCAACGACGTCGAGGAGTTTGTTCGGGCGTGCCCAGTGTGCGCCAGGGCCAAGACCTCTAACCAATCGACACCGGGGGAACTCCAACCACTCCCAGTTCCCCGTCGACCCTGGATGCACATTGCCGTCGATTTCATCACGGGCCTGCCGGTATCCGAAGGGAAGAGCGTCATCATGACGATAATAGATCGGTTCTCCAAAGCTGTGCACCTGGTGGCCCTTCCCGGACTTCTGTCAGCCAAAGGGACAGCCGAGCTGATTTTAGAGCACGTAGTCCGTCTGCATGGGTTCCCAAAGGACATCGTCTCGGACAGGGGGCGCCAGTTCACTGCACGGTTCTGGAAGGCCTTCTGCCGTCTGATCAATTCTACCTGCAGTCTCTCCTCAGGCTATCACCCCCAAACAAATGGTCAGAAGGAACGGGCCAACCAACAACTGGAGGTGCCTGAGGTGCTTTGTTGCCGACGCCATTTGGGTGGAGCTCTCCCACAACCTCCACGTCTCCTCTGCCATGAAGCTGAGTCCATTTGAGGTATGCCAGGGTTTCCAACCTCCAATGTTAGAACATCAAGAACCGAAGGTCGAGGTACCCTCAGCCCAACAGTTTGTCTGAAGGTGTCGGCGGTCCTGGACTCAAGCCAAGGATGCCATTCAGCACGCCAATACCCACTACAACTCACAACATCGCCGTTGACACCCCCCGGGACGATTGTACCACATAGGTGACAAGGTATGGCTCTCCACCAAAAATCTAAACCTCCATAGAGGCCAAAAAACTCTCGCATAGATTCATCGGTCCATATCACATCACCCTCCATATCGGTGTCAACCCTGTCACCTATCGGCTCCAGCTGCCTGCGGCGCTCCAGATTCACCCAGTATTCCATACCTCTAATCTCAAACGCTTCATCACGTCACCAATGGTGGAAATCTACCTGTTGAATGCATCTTCTCACCTTGAACTCCTCAAGCTGATGAAGTCCATTGAGCCAATCTGTCCACCTTTGTTTTACTTGTTCTGGCAGATTATCATCCCATCCGTTTTTCTGTTGACATAAATCTTGCAGGTTCATCATTTGCTGGTAGTACTACAGGTGCAAGAAAACCCATTGGGTCATAAATCGAACTGACGATTGAGCGCAGTCCTCTTCGAGTGAGTGGATGATCTTTAATGACTATCTTGAATTGAAATTTGTTTGACCCAACATCCCAGTGGATACCCAATGCTCTTTCCGTTGGCAGTATATCCTGATCAAGATCCATGTTTTTCACTCCATTAGCACATTCGTTCTCAGGGATAGCTGCTAGCACAGTACGACTGTTACTAGTCCACTTGACCAGGCGAAATCCTCCTTTAGAACATATTGCTCGTACACCATTATACAGCACTATGACTTGTGTCTCAGATGCAGTGGACTTTAACCAGTGATCTACGTAAAAATTTTGAAGAACAGCATCAACAGTGTCAGGTTTAAATAAGGTCCCATGATCCTCAGCACACTTCCTTAACGCATAACTGGCACAGCTGGGTGAAGAAGTAGCGCCAAATAAGAGGACAATCATTTTATGTTCTACCAACTCTCCATTATAATCTCTGTCAGGCCACCACAGGATACTAAGAAGATCGGAATTGTCCTCATGAACACGAACTTGATGGAACATGGCTTCTACATCTTCAATCAAGGCGATTTCTTCCTGTCTGAATCTTGTAATGACACTAACGAGACTACTTGTGAGGTGTTTAACGACATCCCTTGGTAAGACGCACTGCAATCACGGGATGGTACACCCCAGGGTGAGGCAGGTACCATATCTTGCCATCTGTAAGTTTGTGATTGTCTTCTGTCAGCTCACCGGCATAGTCATTTTGGATGTGATTGTTCATGAAAGATGTATAATCAGTATGGAACTCTGGATTTCTGATTAATTTCTTTTTCAAATTCAGAGCCCATTGTTCAGCCTCCACACGGTTATTTGGCATCTGAATAGCTTTGTCCTTCAGAGGCAGCCACAAGCTGTAATGACCATCCACTAATTTAGCTGACTCAGACATCATTTTCATAAACTAGTGGTCTTCATTGGACATTTCAATTTGATCATCCACCTTTCCTGATTCAGGGAAATCCTGCTTAAATTGCTGTTGCCACAAGTCTTCCAATCTGGCTACTGATATGCGGTTCACAGATACTGGAACACACCTTCCCTTTCTTGTGACATCATCACTGTTTCTAAGGGGTCCGTTGACTGTCCAGCCCAACGTAGTTCTTACAGCAAAATGTCTATTGTCTTTACTACAAATAACTTGCCAAGGCTCCATGGCTTCAGGCACATTCGCTCCTATAAGCAATCCGATTTCTGCTTCAATGCTAGAGAGACAAATATCCTTAAGGTATGGCCATCTCTTCAAGTCCTGTGGATTGTTTCCCTTGTGAACTGGAATAGCTGTGTGTCTCTTGTGTGAAGACATCAGGAAGTTTGATTAACTGATCACCATCTAGACTACTATTCTCCAATCCAAACACTATGTGAGTTTTTATTTGTTTTTCTTCTCCCATTGTTCTCAGAAGTATATTAGTCTTTCTTCCATTCACTTTCAGTTCAGACGTCAATGCTTCTGTACAGAAACTGTCAGAACTACCAGTGTCGAGAAAGGCATAAGTTTTGACGAGATGTGTACTTTGTACTAATTTGTAGTCTTAACTTGAACGGAAACTATCGAACAAAGTACATTCATTCTCGCAGGTATCCTTATATCCACTTGTGTCCTTTTCTGCATAGACTAGTGCACTTGTAACAGATTGTCACAGATATATGTTTTGTCTTCTGGAAGTCAAGCAGTTTCCTTTTGCTTCATATGCAGCATAGTTGGATGAGGCAAAGAGCATTCACTACAGCTCATTCTGTTCTTGCATTGTTTGATCATGTGACCGTGTTTTAAACGTGTTTTCTCCTGATGCTTCTTACTTCTCAACTTTTTGCGTGACTCCAAGTTGTCCAAAGCGGTCCTTTACAAAATATGCATGGTTTCCTCTGGCTGTCGACATGTGTATTTTGCAATCTTTGAACTGAAAGTTTGTCATCGTCTTCAGCCCCTTTGTCAATCGGTACAGCACTAGTCATGAAGACCCTTTTTGTTACAGCCTTTTTATAAGCACTTAATTCTGTATGCAACTTAGCTTGTCCTTTAGTTGTTGAATTTTCATTTATGTCTCCGAACACTGGATGCAGAAAAATCTTTGCTTGCTTATTAATGAAATCAACTGAATCTTTGATCTTCACACTAGCACTTTGCTTCTCTTGAATTTCACATGCCACCGATCACCATTTTTCTCTTAACTTGTATGGGAATTTCGCTACAGTGGCCTAAAATATCCTTCAGCTGGGCTCATATGCAGACAGCTACAAACTAGTTCCTTAGGCTTTCCAGTTGTGTATTGTTCCATGAAGTACAAACGGTTTTTATCATTGTCAGTACGATCTTCAACTACTGTTCGAAGGCCCAGATGCACACCTTATAATCCAGAGGATCTCGTTTGAAAATGGGTATGTCAGTTGAAGGAAGCATGGACATTTTCTGATGCTTCACTAAGAACTCAGCAATATTGGCTTGTCGCTCCACAGCATCGCGTAAAATATCAACTACATTTTCCTCTCTACCAGCATAAGACACATTGGTAAATGTGTTATTAATTGATTGTGTCCTAAGAGGTTGAAACACATCTTTATGCGCTGGTATGATACCTGACTCCAGATCCATTTCCTTGTGGCTAACTTCTGAAGACCAACTGAAGAAGCTCTCATACTGCTTTATAACTTTAATTTTTGTATCTGACGCTGCTAATGCAACTTCTAGCTCCATTTCTTCTCTTTTAGCCTTTTTCCTTTCAATAGCTTGTCTTTTCTTCAGAGTAGCATGTTTAGCAAGTAGTGCAGCTCTTTTTGCTTCAGCAGATATACTGCACGTGCAGAAGAAGTTGAAACTGTAGACCTGCCGTCTACTGAACCATATTTCTTATGCTTCTTACTTTAAGTTACTGCCGCAGAAGAAATGCTGTCATCAGGATTTATTTCCAGATCACAAAGTACTGCTTGTTAAGCATTTTCTGCAACTTATTTTATCCACTTGTTGACTGCAGTAATGAACTTTTCACATGAGCAGGCTCTAGATTCGAACCATACAGATCTGGCTATTAAGAACGCACGTTTCTTGAAAAGGGATCTCGCGCACTTCCGCGGCAGCTCGCGGGATGCTGTGAAAATGCCATTCATTACCTGCAGGGGGCAGTCGTGTTTCAAGTATTGTGTGTCTACTGAAGCCAAACATGCGTTCTCTCTCTAACCCTAACCTATGCACCCATTGATAACAAGCGACAGAGCTCATAAACGTGTCGAGCTCAAACTTTAAATACTGATATGTATTTATTCTTCACTTTCTTTTCAATGATGATTCTTCTTTGGCTGTGCTTTCTCCATTCAGTATTATTATCATTAGTAGTAGTAGTGAAAATTACCGCTGATTAACTATCTCTGCAGTAGTTATAACAGCGGATTAATTTCACTTGGGCTATTTCTAACAGGCAATCTACTAAATAATAATAAAYAGATAAAATAACCCAGCACTTTAACATTTAACCCAGCAGTTTTAAGAGTGTAACATAAAAAATATTCCATTTGTAAAATAGCATGGGTGAAATCATAGATTGTGTAAAAAACAACAAAGCTTATGGTAAATACATTCTCAGACTACCTATTTACAGTACATGGAATTTTACGGGGTTGTCACTGAACGATTTACCCTGACAAAGAGCAAGAATAGTGCCAGCTGGCACACCTTAAAAATAATTCGGCATCTATTTAGAGGCTAAATATTTTTTTTCTAAACTTGTGCTACTGTTGTTTACTTACAATATTTGTTAATTAATTTTTAATTTAAATGAGGCTTGGGCTCCGATATGTTGAGTCTATTTCCTGCTGTACGTAGTCTAATCAGAGCTCTACCGCCCATTCGAGTGTAATTCATAAATTATGTTTATAATAATGAAATGAGATGCCCTAAATCGTGCTTTAAAATTAATCTACAATTCACTTTACAAAAGGCAGTGTTTTGATCAAAGGTGATAAACGCATGCGATTTATCTATTAAAATGCAGACATACTGCATTGAAGRATGGATGTTGTTGATAAATATTTAAAATGATAATTAAATACATAGCTGTCCATCTTTTTGTGTTCATCTTTTCGGTTTATTATACACTTCTGCAATGGTAGTAAAGGTACCATTTGGTCATGTACCAATCTGCATCAAACTGAATCTCTCTGAGTATAATAATATAATCTAATAAGCATAATAATAAATAATGAATCATTATATTGTCTCCCCATGGGTGAACATGACCAAATTACTGCATAAACACAAATATCCTTAATGTGTTAAAATGTTGGATTTTTATTTAAAAGCCCAATATATAATTATATGTGTGTGTGTGTGTGTGTGTGTGTTGGTTTGTGAAAGGTGTGGCATTTTAATTCAAATCCAACATTTTAATGTTCGTCAACTCGCACATTCTGTAATATTCCACTGTCATTCATATTGCCGCTGTTTTAGAGCCCTTTACTAAAGTACAACAAAGAATACGAAAGTGTATAATCTTTAATAAAGTTAGCCTAAAACAATATCGCCTCCCATGCTGACGCAAACATGATTTTGTTTTTGTTTTAGTCTATTTGTTGAATACAACGTGACCGCGCGCTCCGAGGTGAACACATGCAGACCCCCAGTTACTGTAATCCCTCTTCTCACCTTTCATTCACAATAGGTGTGAACTTATCAAAGCGGTTTCACTGATGGGGGAATCGGCAGAATTGAGGAGTTTAAAAAGAATGAACAAGACCGAGCAGACGTCTCTGCCTAAAATATATTTCACCAGCAAACCATAAACATAAATAGAAACAAATAAAATGTTTAATGGTATCAATTAAATCAGACTTCATAGTTGGATTTGATACTTTGAGTGTAATTCATACATTTACTGAATATTTTCACATTTTGTAAAATAACGAAACCCGTTTCCTTCTTGGACCGTTTGTCCGCATCACAATGAACTGGAGTTCAGCTCGTCTACTTTCCTTGTTTTAGTCTGTAATATTTAAGTGAAATACATTTTGCGTGGTGTAGTATGTTTGATCTGCATTATTGCAAGAGGCGATGACTTTCTGGGGGAGTATGTCTGCACCTTTTGTAAAGTATTAGTATTTGTAAAGTCATTTTTCTTCCTTTGCCTTCTCTGTCATTTTTACTGGCCTTTCAGTACTAGTGCAATCCTCAGTTATTCTTGTATTATCATCCATTCGTTACTTTAAAGTATCAAACAAGTAAATCATTGTTTATAACTGAATTGTGCAAAGCCAGTTTAAATCTTTACCTCAGAAATCGCCGTTATAAAGCATGTAGATGATGCCGCAATTCCAAAATTAGAACATAATTCTCCAAAGCAATTTCACTTGGCAAGATCAATCTTTCTGCAAAACATTCATAAATCGTCGTGTGAAACACATCCTTATCCGTCAGGAGTAAGTTTTCTTTACTAATGTGAATGCGCATCTAAGTTTCAGTTTAGTCTTACTCGCTCCGTGTCCAAAGAATTGACATACTTCGTTTTCTTTTCAGATATTGTCCTTTAATCTTCACTTACAAAATATATAAAACAAATAAAACAAATATAATCTCAAAATTCAAATAATCACGGATGCGGTAAAGAAAACTGTTTGACTCTGTTCTCTTTCCAAGCACGCACCCCCCCAACCATCAAAGACGCTCTTCTTAAAGAGCCAGTACACAATTTTAACTTAGTATATTATTATCAATGCAAAATGTGCAAAATATTTATCCAAATGGTCCATATGAATAATGAGAATTCTCAAATGCAAACAATTAAAAACAAGAAACATTCAAAACTGAAAAGCACCATACAATATAACATTGGTTACTGAATCTAAACAAAATAGGCTCCTACACCATTCTTCGGTTGTTCTATGAATCAGTTGTGGCGAGTGTCGTTTTCATGCTGTGCTCCGTTGGGCTGCAACATGAAAGCAGCAGACAGAAATAGACTGGACAAGGTCATTAAAAGCGCTGGATCTGTCCTGGGCTCAGAGCTGGACTCTGTTGATGTTGTGGCAAGGAGGAGGATTCTGTCCAAAATACATACAATCCTTCTCACCCACTATACAGTGTTCTCTCCGACCAGAGGAGCAAACTCATCCAGATACTGATTATGAGCAGGTGTTCTACAGAGCGCCATCTTTTCTCCCAGTGGCCATAAAATTATACACCCCGTCTCTGTAACGTTTACACTAGGGACTGTCAGGATAGGGACTGTCAGTAGTTACTATACAATATTACATTAATACACTACTGTTCCCACAGCTCAATATCAGTTCCAAGTGCAATATCCGATTAGCAGTACCATTTGTGCAATTTCTTTCTTTTCCATGTTTATTCCAATTACAATATCTGTATATTAATTGTTTTTAGTGCAATATATAACTTACTGTGTGCTAATTCTATTTTCCATTTATATATATATTTTAATCAACTGCAGAGGCAGTGAGCCAGGCTCAAAAACCCCAGTGCATCAGAACAACGCCCCCCCCCCCCMAAAAAAAGTACTCAACATTTTGCAGCGCTGAAAAATGTCCAAAAACTCAAGGTAAAAACTAGATAAAACGAAAAACAGTATCTGAAAAACAGCCTTCAGGTTACCAATAGTTCATATAAAAGTAAAAAAAAATACTAAATTTTCCAAAACGAAATAAACATAAAAAATAGCAATAAACGTAGCAAAAAAAGCACAGTCCTCTCCTTTTTCTAGAAAAAGATGTTCATAGAACCGGTGGACCAGTGGATGTTGGTTTTGAGAGGATTATTGCAAAGACCAGATGCTCTTTTGTCAGCCATCGTGTCTTTTGCTTAAGGGCCTTACAGTGGCAGTGCCAGGATCTGAACACATGACCTTATGAGGAGTCCAGTGTCTTATCCACTGAGATACCAAACTGTGTTAGAAGACCATCCCAGCCAAGCAAAAGGTGAGAATGCTCTTTTAGGCACCATGGAGATTGGCGGGAGACGCCTTGAGGTGGGAGACTAATATATGGGTCATGTAACTTAACTTAACTTAAAAGTTGTGCAATGCACAACGGGATGGAATGGGATCCTCTGCTCCATCTCCACTACCTACATCATGCTTCAACCATCATAATCTTCATCCTGTGAGAATGCATGAGGACAGGGTGGGTTTGTTGTCAGTAGCTAAGACGAGCCCTGAACTATATCATGCTTTTCAATGGCATTAATTAACTAATAATTCACTTTTAGTTAATCAAGTTTTAAACAGCAGTAATTGTTCTTACTAACTTCTCCTGGTCTCTAACAACTTCCTATCCACATTTCCCAGCGTTTCTCTTTTTTCTTTTCACTCCATGACCAAAATTAATTGTACACCCCAAATTTAAATGGGATCATTTATATTGAACAGCCACACATTCACTCTGTAATCCATACAGTCTATAAATGAGGCCTGTGGTACTGAATGTTGGCATTTGAGCATTTTTTTTCTTTCAGTAAATGAACAGGTGGCTGAATCTCAGATACAACATAAAGTATATTAAATAACACAAATATACATATTGTATCTGTTCATAAAACTGCTTCTTGCAAAAATTAAGTTTTGCAAAAATCCCACAACCCAGCTTTGGCACACTTTGTTGTCATTCTAAAAAAAGAATTAAAATGCTCAGAAAAAGGAAAACAGGAACATGACCAACAAACTAAAGGCTAAACTAAACCATGCTAAGCAAACATTCATAATTAGACAATATAAAGAGCAATACAAGGTTGGGAATATGGCTGACTCGTTTCGAAACCAATGTACTGAAGAAAACATACCATCATTCTAATACCAGTAAGTCAGGGACCATGAACATCAGGTTGGAAATGAATTAGCACAAGTAACACAAGTTAACATTTAAAAAAATATATATATATATTGTCACGGCATGCGCCCAAATCTATTATCGCCCCTCGCTCACTTCGTAGGCTCCCTAGGTAGGCGGCACCCCTTYTGCATGTGTGCAAAGAGACGAGGCCGCCTAAGCGGGCCGGCTGGCAGTGATTTAACATTAATAGGATCTCGGGCTTGCTCCGCATTATAAAAGCAAGGCGCGGAGTTTAGTCCGGGGTCCGAGAAGAGCGTAACGCGGTGGAGCTTGA
>QMIH01003379.1:1500-25550 GCA_003987875.1 Clarias batrachus | reverse complement strand
ATATATATATATACGAGAAGACGTCCTAGCTCATAAAGCTTCCAGAGCATTAATGTGACCTAAAAAGGAGCTGGTGGCTGATTCAAATGCAAGGAAGGAAAATGACTCAGGGTTTGTCAGGGTTCTACAGAGAACCCTCTCTGGATTGTGAGTGCTAGGAAGGAGAATGAGTACAAATGGTACACAGTCATGATAGGAAAACAGGGGAGGGGCAACACCAATGTTCAGAGCTGAAACATGAGCTAAAATCAGACACGGATCATTTTTACCTCATGGAGAATTGGAACTGGTTTACAGGGTGAGTTCTAAAAGTAGATCATGAGATTTTCTCAGAAATCCCTGGAAGGCATCCAGCTCTTCAGTCAGGTTTTCTACAGAGTCTGATGGGTGATAGTGACTATAATACGAAGCTTAATATTTATCTTAACAGCACTGAATTCAAAGGATGAGCTGTTGAGATAAGACTGTGTAAGAGGTGTGATTATCTCTGGGACAGAAGTAAGCTTATATCACAGTCAGAAAGCAGAGAAGCTGGTGTAGCAACATTCTCTATGGTGGTCAAAGACTCAGGGAGTAACAGGAAGCTGAGGTGAGTTTTTGCCATGTGGACAACAGAATCACAGTTTCAGAACACACCTGGCAACACGGAGGCAACTGCAGCAGATCAGAAACTCCACCAGATTAAAACCCAACACCACCAGATCAAAGGCAACTCCACCAAATCAAAACCCAACTCCACCAGAGGCAGATGCAACACCACCAGAGGCAGAGGCAACATCACAAGATCAAAGGCAACTCCACCAGAGGCAAAAGGAGCACCACTGGATGCAAAGGCAACATAACCAAAGAAGAAAAAATGCCAAGGACAGAATTGTTGTATTCGAACTTTGGCGCCCATATAGTTTATGATCGCCAGTCCATTTTGGATATTCGATCAACCCTTTTTCATTTTCATAAGTCGGACATGGAGTGTGTTCTTAACAAACAATAGGAGTATTTTAAAACGGACATTCCGGATTATATCCGTCGCTGGCCTTTAAATATTATACGGCGGAAACGTAAGAGGAATTGCAAGAGGAATTGCTTATTCTAGCTTTGAAGCCCAACTTATCCATCTCGACTGGAACGGCCCTATTTGCCTAGGGATGATTTACCGTCCTCCGCAGTCAGATAAGGATTTTCTTCACCAATTTACCTACTTCATTGGTTATATCGTCACTAAATTTGATCCTTTCTTATTGCTGGGCGATTTTAACGTCCATGTTTGCTCTCAGTCAAACCCTCTTTCGAGGGATTTTCTTAATTTAATGAAGGCTTTTAACCTGACACAGTGGGTTAAAGGTCCCACTCATCTTCATGGACATACTCTGGACCTTATCCTTTCCTACGGTGTTGATATCACTGATGTTATTGCTTCTGATTATATGCTCTCTGATCATAAGCCTGTTTTATTTTCCATATGTCTTCCGAGCCTCTGCTAAAGTGACCTCTCTGTCTAGGGTTTATTCCCCGCAGTTTAACATTAATTTTAGTCAGTGTTTTAAAAAGTCTTGCTCTCATCTATTTTTGGACTTCCCAATATCCGACCTGGATGCGGACGAACATCTCTATCTGTTACATAATGCCTGGCTTCTTGTAATGGATTAAATTGCCCTATTTAGCTCTAAGCTAAATCTGAGGTGTACTGTAGCATACCACTGAGACTCGGTGACTGAGAGAGTCTTGTAGAAAGGCTGAGCGAAAATGGAAAAAAGACAACTTACACATTTCTTTACAGCTGTTTAAAGACTGTTTATCAGAGAGCCGCTGAATCAGCCATGGCAACCTATTTTTTAAATGTAATCTTGCATAATCAGTCTAGACCTAAGGTACTGTTTTCTGTTATTAACTCTGTTGTCAGTCTGTGTCAGTTGCTTCTCTTGTCCTTTGTGAAAGCTTCTCAAGGTTTTTTAAAGACAAAGTAAGCAGACCTGGTCTGGGAGCTCATGCTTTTTTTATCAAGTAGCCTGTTCCCCTGCCATTGTCTGCATTTTGGAATGTTTTTGAACCAGTTTCTATTCAATCACTCAAAGACACTATTGCTAAATTGAAACCATACTTTTCTCCTTATGATGCCATTCATCCTAGAGTTTTAAGACAAATTATTGATTCGGTTGGACCGGGCCTAGTGTCCTTTCAACAGGTGTGGTTCCTACTAATTTAAAAGTGGCTACTGTTACTCCTCTCCTCAAGAAGCCTTCACTTGATCCATCTGTCCTAAATAATCATCGCCCTCTCTCTGTTTTACCATTTGTGTCTACGTTTCTGGAAAAGATTGTGTTTTCTCAACTTTAATCTTTTCTTGCTTTAAACAGTTTGTTTGTGCATTTTCAATCTGGTTTTAAGACGGCCCACAATGCAGAATCAGCTCTAACGAGTGTTAAACCACATCTATTCAGCCACTGATACAGGTGATTCTGTGGTCCTTGTTCTTCTAGATTTATCCGCTGCCTTCAACACTATTGATCATTCAATACTACTAAATAGACTAGAGTCTTGGGTGGGTCCCTCTGGCATTGTCTTAAAATGGTTTCAGTCATTTTTATCTGACAGAAAATATGTGGTTAGGACAGGAGATTTCTCCTCGTCGACTTCTTCTTTTCCCTGTGGTGTTCCACAAGGCTCTGTGCTGGCTCCTACTCTGTTTTCATTGTACATGCTGCCACTGGGCTCCATTTTTAGGAAGCATGGGGTATCCTTCCACTTTTACACTGATGACACACAAATTTATTTACCTTTTAAGAAAAATGATGGCTTGGCCATGACTGCTTTGTTATCTTGTTTAGATGAAGTTAAATCAGGGTTATCTCAAAACTTCCTATCCCTTAATGAAAAGAAAACTGAGGTGATAGTCTTCGGCTCTTCGGAACACATGAAGGCCCCTGATTTTGATCTGGGTCCTCTAACAGCCTGTAGGTCCTCACAGGTTCAGAACTTAGGTTTCCTGCTAGATGACACATTAAAATTTGAAAAACAAATCTCTACCGTGATCAGATCTAGTTTTTATCAGCTCCGTACTTTTGCAAAAATCAAACCTTTTTGACTCTGGAGATGGGGATTCATGCTTTCATTACATCTCGCCTTGACTATTGCAATTCTCTTTATTCTGGTATCTCTAAATCCCAAATCACCCGTCTTCAACTGGTTCAGAACGCCGCTGCTAAATTTCTCCTGAAAAAGAAAAAAAGGGATCATGTGACTCCGCTTTTGAAGGCCCTTAATTGGTTACCTGTTCATTTCAGAATACACTTTAAAAATTTACTATTTGTTTTTAAATCGCTATACTAGCAAGGGCCCATCTACTTATCTGAATTGCTGCACCAACGCTCCCCCCTGAGAATTCTGAGATCCTGTGACCAGAACCTCCTTTTAATTCCACACTCCAGACTTAAGCGTAGAGGTGACCGTGCTTTTTCGTAATTGGGCCTCGTCTTTGGAATGACTTGCCAATTGATATCCGAATGGGTCCTAGTCTGACTACTTTCAAATCCCTTTTAAAAACCCATTTGTTTTCATTGGCCTACTAGGCTTTACTGCCCTTATTAAGCTTCTGTGTTTATTTATTTATTATTATTCCCCCCCCCTCTTTCTTAGCCTGTAGTTGTGTACTTTTATTCTTTTTATGATGTTTATGTGGATGTACAGCACTTTGGTCAGTCTTGTGGCTGTAGTAAATGTGCTATATAAATAAACTAAACTAAACTACCTGACCAGCACAGAAGCAATCCGGAGGAGAAAGGACTCAAAGCACACACAGGTACATCACTGACATAATGCACAGGGTCAGGCTGACAAGCATGTCAGTAAGGGCGAAAGCCCCGAGAGTATATAGTTTTTTTTTTTTTTTCAGAGCCCTGTTCGTTCTTGCGTAGACGGCGGAGCTCTGTTTATTGTTTTGTTATCAGTTTTATTTTGTTTCCTTTTAAGTTCCTTAATTAATGATCCCACACCATCTCCAAACGGAAAGGTCTTCCCGTGCGTATCATAAGCACTCTCACAAAGTCCTATTTCGTTGACCCCCTCTAAAGCTCTGTGTTAGGGCTCTTATAAACATCTAAACATCACATGATGCAGCCCTCCAATAAGCACCACACAACAGAATGCACCATTGGAAGAGCCCGCAGGCTTGGAGAGGGTGAATGAAATAGTTGAGGGTCAAGCGAGAATGCTTGAGGAAGCCCTGGACGTTTTAATTTCAGAGATGCGCGGGATTAATAAGCTCCTCAAGCAAATTTTTGGGCAGCTCGAGGCGCAAGTTTTGCACTGTTCAGAATGTTCAGAAACCACTTCCGGGTTTCCATCTGACTGGATCAGTGGCTCAACTTGACTAACTCCTCCACAGCCATATGCAGGCGAGCCAGAGAGGTGCAATGCCTTTATCCTGCAGTGCTCACTAATATTCGACCTGCAACCTTTCCAGTTTCTATCTGAACAGGCAAAGGTTGCATTTATGGTGTCTCTGCTCACAGGCAGAGCATTAGAGTGGGCTACTGCAGTGTGGCACCACCCACAGAGAGCCCAAACGGAGATCCTCATCAATTCGGGGGCCATGGGAAATCTTTATTGACGGGAGGCTACCTTTGGCACTGGGTATTCCAGCTCCCTTCTGCCATCCCTGGTCGGCCAGCCAATTAAGTCGGGCTGTGTGACACAGAGGACGGACCCAGTTAGACTACGGTTTGGACATCATTCTGAACGAATCTTGTTTCTGGAAACCCGGGTGTCACAATAGAGAGTAGTGCTGGGGTTCCCATGGCTTCAACTTCACAACACTCGCATCGACTGTCCGACCCGTTCTGTTTCAAACTGGGGATGTCAGTGCACCCTAAGCTGCCTTAAGGGCGCCCAACCCCCAGTTCCAGCGCCCCCCCCACCCCCCCACCCCCGCCCCAGTACCCCTTATTACTGCTCTTCAGGGTTACTAGGATGTAAAACCCTGTTGTAGGGCTGTACCAAACTGGTTTACACCACGCACCTTATTCCCCAAATACACCCGCCCATGGTGACCAGGCTTGGTGTTAAGAACCTGGTCGATCAAGCGCTCCCTGCTCGGCATACACTGGTCCCCGAACCCATCAAAGAGATTCGTAGGGTCCAGATTGTCTCTCGGACATCAGGAGCCATCCGTAGAGGGGGGGTACTGTAATGACGTGGGTCTCACAAGAGCGGACAACCACGCTTAGTGTCAAAAGCCTGGTCGATACCTGCTCGGCATAAACTGGACCCCGAACCCATCAAAGAGATTCATAGGGTCCATATTATATCTCGGACATCAGGAGCCTTCCGTGGGGGGGGGGGTACTGTAATGACGTGGGTCTCCCAAGGGGAAAAAATGCATGAAAATGGTTGGCACTGTTCAAAACGGGCAGATCCACAGACTGCTAACATGCAAAGTTCTGTACAGGCAAAGGTGAAACCATTTATAGACATGAGGTCGCGAGGCAATGCCATAGTCAACGTGAGTGTGCCTCATCTGGCATGCGCTAAGTAGAAAGTGTACACAAAAAGACACAAATCCCTCTCTCTAAAGTAAATCCTCAGTAAGGACGGGTGCCCCGAAAGGATCTTTACTTTTATTTTTAGTTACCAGAGCCCCGTCTGCTCTCGCGTAGACGGCGGAGCTCTATTTATTTTGTGTTTCCAGTTTTCTTTTGTTTCCTTTTAAGTTTCTAATTAATGATCCCACACTATCTCCAAACGGAAAGGTCTTCCCGTGCGTATCATAGGCACTATCACAAACTTCTATTTCATTGACCACCTCTACAGCTCTGCGTTAGGGCTCTTATTATATTATAACATCTCGTGGTGTGGCTCTCCATACCGCACCACGTAACAAGACATGGATAATTATATTTGAAGTCAGGGAAAGACCTATTTTTCACCCTGTACATGTTTATTTGTAAAACGTACTGGACGTTGCTCTAGTACTTTGTGAGTAAGAGTCCTTTGTGGACAGTATTGTGGAGCTCAGACACTAAGAATTTCATAGGAATCTTTTCAGTGAAAATTAAGATAATGTTCCTGTAGAGAATAAAACACTGAACATACAAAATACTGTCATGTCAAGATTAGATATAATTAATCAGTGATTTTGATTAGTGATTCCTGTTTGTGTAAACATGCAAATGAACTCTGCTGAATAAAACTGCTTCTCCATTTCCTACTTCATCTCTCTCTCTCTCTCTCTCTCTCTCTCTCTCTCCCTCTCTCTCTCTTTGTCTGTCTCTCATGGTTAATTACAGTGTGGTAGAGAGAAGGTGTTAACACAGGCACTAACATCTTGTCAGTTAAACCGCAGCTAATGAGTTTACATCCTCCAATTATGTCATTCATTTAGTCCATGATAAGGCTCCCCGTTAGAGTCTGGTCTCCTCCTGCCTCATCTCTCCCTCTCTCTCTCTTTCTTTCTCTCTCCCCCACTATCTCTGTTCTCTCAGCCATCTCCTCATTATCCATTTCCTTCTTGCTTTCCACCTCGCTCCGCTTCTTCCTGTGTTTTTGTTGGCCTTTAAACAGAGCAGCCTAAAGGTCGAACCTGTACAAAAGCTAAGACAAACGTCAGCGTGGCTTTGTGAAGAGGCCTAGTAAAGGACAGTTGCTGTCATACAAACACACACACACACACACACAAGCTGTACATATTCGTTTCTGTTAAATAAGTGGCCGTCCATCATTCAGTAGCCACATTGTGAGTAGCAGATTACCTGACTTAGCAATTAGCTTTCGGAGAGAAAGAGAGAGAGAGACAGAGACAGAGAGAGGATTAAATTCAGGAGGAAACTTGTACTTAACCAGCACCATCCTGTTCCATGAAACCTAAAGAACTGCAGTTGTGTTTCCACCAGAAAAGCTTCTCTATGGGCTCATTAATGTAACATCACAATTCTGGGTTCAAAATCCCCCATATCCCAATATCCTTCATGTATTTGTGTTTTTTAACATTTGATTTCATCTGAATTTTTTTACATTAAAATAAATAAACCCCTCACACCCAGATGTGCGTCCATCTACAGCAGAGGTTCTCAACATTTTAGGTCAAGCACCTTCTAAATCCTGACCTAGTTGGTACTACCAGCCAAGTCCCTGCCCACCTTCCAAAGCACATACACATAAAAATATATATTTTGTACATTGAACAATCGTTCCTGAGCACAGTACAAATCAATCATTCCTAATGTGAAATAACCCTCAGTCTGAGGAAACTGTGGTCTTGCAGAAACAGCTTAGAAGATTTAAAATTGTGGCATAGGAAAGTCCAAAAAGTGGACCAGCCACTGACAATTTCCTGCTTAGCTGTGTGTGTGTGTGTGTGTGTGTGTGTGTGTGTGTGTGTGTGTGTGTGTGAGTAATTGGGAGAGAAAGGAATGTCTATACAGCTTACAAGCAAACGATAATTAATCCTCCTGTAGTAGCCGTGATAATATTAATGGAGAGTTTAGATGCGATGCTGATGCCTGTTAATACAGGGGTTCCTCTGTGTCTCTGCAGATGTTAGTTGCAGATGTTGAGTTCATATCTGATTAACAGGCTGTGGTTTCATTCGACTACTGCTTTGCAACAATGACAATTGTTAAAAGCGATATACAAATAAAAAAACTACAGTACAGTGAAATATCTGCCATTTTCAGAACAAGTTCCATAGTCCAGGACTCTGAACCTTGGAGATAAAAGAGATGAAACAGTATTTATAACAGTGTTTGTACTGTATGCTTGTTTATTTAGGTGACATCTAATGACAAACTATAGCAGGCATAGATTTTTAGCATAGACCCACTGACATACTAATTCATATTACGGGTAAGCGTTAATATTTATCTTCTAGACATAGCAATAGCGAGTTTAATAAGCAAAAGGAGATGCGCAGAATGACAAATTAAGTGTGAACATACTGAACTGAGGAGAAGGAACTGATGTTTAGACCCGTAAATGGATTTACCACCCAGGTGAGACCTCACAACAGAACAAGCCCACAGACACTAACTTCACTCATAAGGAATAGAGAGTGTGCTGAATTTTTCTGATTAGCTAAACCTGATTAGGATATAAGGTTGTAAACCTGTTTAGGAGACAAGGGCCAGATTGTGATGTCTAGATGACCGGGTCAGAGCAAATCCAAAAAAGCAGCTCTTTTGGGGTGTTCCTGGTCTGTAGTGGTCAGGACATACCAAAAGTGCTCCAATGTAGGGCAACCAGTGACAGGGTTGTGGGCCCGCAAGGCTTACTGATGCACGTGAGGAGTGACGGCTAGTCAGTCTGGTCCAATTCCATAGACGAGCTGGGCTGCATAGCTGCAGGGTGGTCAGGGTGCCCATGCCGACAATACTGAAAGCTCCTTCAACAGGCACTGGAGCATCACGACCACAGACCAATGGAAGAACGTGGCCTGGTCTGATGAATCACATTTTCACTGTAGATGTGTGAAGGTGTGTGTCCCTTGGAAGGGATGCTATCAGCATGCACTATGTAAAGAAGGTGAGTAGACCTAGGCAGTGTGATGCTCTGGGTGATGTTCTGCTGGGAAACCTTGAGACCGGCCATTCATGTAAATGTTACTCTGACACAATCCACCTACCTGAACACTGTTACAGACAGAGTTACACCACTTCATGGAGAGGGTGTCCCAAGTGTCCTTATTTCAGCAGGATAATGCGCATTAACACACTCCATACATTGTTCAAGAATGGTTTAAAGAATGACAAAGAGTTCTAGGTGTTGACTCCTTCTGCAGAAAATCTGATCCATGGAGGCTCCACCTCACACACTGACAGGATTTAAAGGATGTGCTGCTTTTGATTTCGATGCCAGAAACCTCAGAGCTAATGGAGTCCGGGCCTCAATGGGGCAGAGCTGATTTATAGGCACAAGGGGGAGCCATACTATATTAGGCAGATGGGTGTATTGTTATGGCTGATTGGTGTGGACATCAGAAATCTTCTGTAAGAGTCTGAAAGATTAACATTAATTTACGCACGTCCACAATTTTGGCTTTTGTCCCCTATTTTGTATTTAACAGAAACTGTGTTTGATTTAATATCAGTTTACATTTTACATTTACTGTATCAGTATAGCAATGGTTCACTTCTATTCTCTCTCTCTCCCTGTCTCTCTTTATCTCCCCCACATCCCCAATTCTCCAAAGCAGCAGGTTCGGAAGCTGCAGTATTTTATGACAGACAGAATCTCTCCCCTGTTGATGCACACCAGCTCTTTGGTGGATAATGAACCTTATCTGTTTCTTCTTTTTCTTTTCTTTTCATCCTACTTTCTCTTTGTGATCTTTGAAGAGAACGGAGTTGTTTACCAGACCCATGTCTAGCAGCATACTCATCCACTGGTCCTTCCTTTCTTCCTCCCACCAGTGTGTGTGTGTGTGTGTGTGTGTATGTGTGTGTGTGTGTGTGTGTGTGTGTGTGAATGAATGTGTGGGAAGGTTTTATATCTTGGTAATATCTGACAGTTTTGACCTCGGGGAGACATTAGCCCGGTCCCCACAAGGAAAACATTGGCTTTTATTTAAAATTCAAATAAGACAGTTGAAATGTTTCCTTTTCGTTGTGGAGGTTAAAATTAGAGTAAGATATCAGTGTAGTGTAAAGTTAATTAGATGAATTTATTATGTATTCCGATTGTGTCAGTGAAAGGTTGGAAGGTCCTCAAAAGGACAGTAAACCAAATGTGTGTGAGAGAGAGAGAAAGGGAGAGAGAGAGAGACGGAGCATGTCTGTGTGTCCCAATGTCAATGTCAGAGTCAGAAGCTCAATGGACTCCACGTTCTCAGCTCATGGCGAGACACACACATAAGGAGGAGCTTCAGAGCTTCCACAACAATTATCCTTTCAAACCCATGACCTTAGACTCACAGCACAATCTTATTGTATGTGTATACTCCTTCTATGCTTATCTATCTAGTGATCTATCTATCCATCATTTTATATATATCAGTTCTTTTGTGTCCATCAAATTAGAAACTTGAGAAGATCTGCTCCACAGCTCTGCTGTTCACAGGGGAACACGTCTGCACGGAGCCATATGGTCGTTAGTTAAACCGTAACTCTGGAGCGTAACGCTGCGGCATGGCTGCATGTCAACACCAACACCTTCTCACTTCAGCGACATCTCTCGGGGACGGAGGAACATGATTGACACATGAACTGCAAATCTGCAAAACGTCTGCAGATGTTCGCACAGAGCTGTGATCAACACGTGTAAACTAAAATGCAACGTATGTGTCCTGTGTGTAACACCGACTGAGTTAGTTAGCTCGCTGACGGTGATTATTTTCCTCTAACAGCTTGTCCCCGAGTCTTTTCTACTTCTTACACTACAGCTAATACTACAACAGTTACTATTTATTATTTATCAAAGTATGACACATTATACATTTTATCTATTTATAGTTACTTTGAAACCGTCTAGTTCCTGTTCTTATAGCAACGTGGAACAGGTTAAACTCACTTGGTCTTTCCCTCATCAGTCTTGATTCTCAGTCTGTCAAAAAAAATGTCTTGTTACAGAAAATACATGAAACAAACAAACAAACTCTCTTCCATTGGAAATACAATTACAGCTTTACAGTGGAGACTCCACAGACAATAAATAAACATCTCACAAGAAAAAATGGAAGTCGCTCTGGATAAGTGCGTCTGCCAAATGCGTAAATGTACATAAATGTAAATGTACCTGATTGTAGGGAGCAATTTAACAACACAACAAATAAGGGGTGTGGCTAAGTATACAGGTTTACCTTCAGTTAAGTAACAGCGGCTGCAACATGTGGATTACACACCAAAGCTGAGAGAGTGCTTTGTCTTACCCCCAGTTGATTATGGGCGGGGCATAATGGACGACTCTAGCTAGCTGAACTAACACCGCCTTGAGGAAGACTCCAGAAATCTGAGTGGGCGGGACCAAGTAGACATCTACAAAGCGCTGTAGGCAAAGGAAGGGGCAGGGCCAAGTGGTTTAGAGCCGTGAACTAAAAGTGAGCGCATGAATAATTCCAGAGCTCTGAGGGGGCGGGGCTAAGCAGACAGATCATATCTTAATGTTCATAACTAAATCTCTCAGCTTCATCTGTTAAAGTCTGTAAATCACTTCCTCTTTTCAGTAGGAGAGAAAACAAGAAGGTGTCAATAAAATAGAGCAATCGAACCACATTTTATAGAAACACACACACAGACACTGGAGTGATAGTGGAGTGTGTGCTATTAGGAGCAGCACCGAGACCTCGCGAGCAGCAATTATAGGCTCTCGCTCCTCCCCACCGCGGCATAGACGTCCCCCGGGAGCTGCCACCTCACGCTGCTAATCAATTTGATTTAACACAGACAGGGACACACACACACACACACACACGGCTGCACGAGCCACACGCCTGGGAGACACTCGTGACCTGCATCTCATTCTCAGGCAAGCGAAGGGGAAGAAATGGCTACGCAGAGAGACATGGAGATAATTAATGAGGAGATGTGAAGAGAATTAAAGACGAGGCGGGAAATCGTTCATCCACTCTGAGAGTGAAATACACACCGAATTAAATTACATCTTTATCTCACTGATTAACAACGGCTCACTCAACCTTTTAACAAAAATGCCGTTATTTATATTATATTATTATAATAAATCCAACCAGTGAATTCAGAGTGTGATGAAAATCTACCGCGTCTCACACACATCACGCTTTCATCACCCCGAGTAAGTCTGAGTAACTCTCTCAGCTCGGTAGTAATAAATAAACTTGTTTGGTTGTTGCTAGTTGCTGCTAGTTTTGCAGTGTTTCTTAGATACACGCTGGGGCTGGAAAACACCCGTCTAGATGGTGTGACCTTCTACTCAAAAGAACTTCACTCAGGTGGATTTAACAATCTGAATGTAAAGCTTAGAAAATGCACTTCATCAGCTGTGTAACTCAACTCTGAACACCAGAAATGTTCCTCACATAAACAACTTCTCTACTCCCACCTCATCACCTCTTCTCTGTCTCCGCACTGTATGCAGACTGAGAGGAAGTGGTGAAGGCAGGGATTCTAGTGATGGCGTGGTGTGGTCTGCTTCCCCCAAATGGTCAGAACATTTCAATCGTTTAGGTGTATGAAGGAAACGCCGGTAAGAATGTGACATTGGGTAACGCTGGACTGCTGAGTGTTTTATCACAGCAGCTGAAGATTAGTCCAAAGAAGATTAGATTAGTCCAAATTAAATATATTGACTATGTTTAAATATTCTTTCTCTTAAGCAGACTTATAAGTGTTAGCATTATCAGAGATTAGCACTAGCATGACATCAAATTTGAAGGAATGAGCAGGATTGCTTATTTAGATTAAGATTAATGTAGATAGCAGAGTTATCTTACACTGCACATCATTCACAACAAGTCATCCCGGAACATCTTACTTTATGGAAAGCTGCATTTTAATCAGATAAAATTTTTAAATAGATGAAGTTTACATACCTGTACAGGAGTAACATCGCAAAGGGTGCGATGTGGTATCCCCAAATCATCGGTACAACATTGTCCATGAAAGTTAACATGACATTGACAGAATGACTCATCATGTGGAATGGACGACCATAACACAATGCTGCAAATACAGTGGAACCTCGGATTGTGAGTAACGCGATGTTGGGAACTTTTCTTCCTTTGTTGAATCAGAGACCAGGAGACGTTGGGATCTCTTTCAAGCAGAAGTGACTCTTTATTGAGAACTCGCCGCGCGTCGCTGTAGTCATCCGAGTCTTACTAAAACTCAGCTCTGGAGAGTTTATACTTTACAAGGTGGGAGGGATACAAAGAGGTGGAGACTCTAAACAAAGCATAGTGTAGTACAGGAATCAGCCTGGAAGTTCCCCAGCCCTGATCTCATCAGCATAACACTGCCTTTCCAATGCAGAGGTGCTAATCTAATCAGCCTGACMGTRTCGCCCAGACCKTCACRTTATCATAGAGACAAAGGCACAGCCTGGCCTTGAGATTAGCATTCACATTTACCTTGGGACCGACCCAGTGCTCAGGAAGTACATGAAGACAAAAGGTTAATGTCTCAGACACCTGGGCTACTAGACTTGATGTCCTTAGAATGTCATAATCTTTACCTCAAAATGTAAAACCCAATGTACAGAACTCTTTCTAGATTTAACATTTTAAACATTTGTAATCCTACAGCACTAACAAAGATTTTAAATCAATTTTGACTTGAAAAACCAAGTCTTGGTTTTACGAGTACCGAGTATCATGTATCACGCATGCGCTTCTTGTTTTGACGCCGAGCGTCATGTGATCACAACTGAACAAACATTTTTTCTCTCTCTTGCGCTGCGAAATTGTGGGTAATCGTCTCTCCTGCTGGGTCTTAGTTCTTAATCAACATCAGTGTACGCGTGTACTGTTTACTATAACACTGTTGACCACGTGAGGAGGAAGGGTTACTGTGTAAGACAAGAAGAGGGAGAGGGGAGGGGCTCCTTACTTCAGCTTCACACACACACACAACGCCTGCACACACAAACGGAAATACTTATCTGTTTGGATTTATTTTTGTTTTTTTTTAGTTAAAGTGCAGGATAATTTGTTATATTTTTACTTTATATATTGTATTAATTATTTTTATGTATTTAAGTTTTTGGGCTGTGGAACAAATAATTTGAGTTTCTATTATTTCTTATGAGGAAATTCGATTTGGTTTACGAGTGTTCTGAAATACGAGCCTGCTTCCGGAGTGAATTATGTTCTGCAAAGTTCCACTGTACTGTACAACATTCTATCAACATTTATTTATAGTATTTATGCTGCTTAACATCCAATCCATTGAGTTCAGTGTCAAGTGATCAACATTATCCCAAGTTTTTTAAATCAACCTGATATAAAGGATGTTCCAACACCTGTAACATTGCCAAATTAAAGTTATCATAACATTTTGAAAATATAAACGCTCCTTCTGGCTAGGAATTATTCAGGTGGTATTTTGTCTTTGATAACATGAGTGTAATCTGGCTGTATGGAGATCTTACACACTTCCTTCATATTAACTTTTTTCAAACACTTTTAGATGGGGCTTTAGTAAAGGGGTGCATTTGGGGAGAGTCTATATAATGAAGTCTCACACACACACACACACATCAGTGTTCCAGGCCATACTGCAGGATTCCTCAGGCCAGGTTTGTGTAAAATACGATATAAACTATTATACAGATCTTTATGTGTGTGTTAATAATCTAAATGAAGAGCGATGAGTTTGTTAGTCTGTGGATGTTTTAGTTTGTTGTTAAAATCCATAAGGAGCTCGAGTCAGTTATTACGGGAACAACTTCGTATAAATTACATGCAACATGAGGATCAATAACGCTTTCCCTCAGGATACACATACACACACACACACACTATTCAATGTCTGGTGTAAGGTCACTGCCCATCTCATCAGTCTGAGGCGAGCTCAGTGGAGAGGAAGAAACAGATCGAGAGAGAGAATGTGTGTGTGTGTGTGTGTTTGTGACAGAGAGAGGAAAGGAACGACACTAGACTGGGACGTGACGCCATGTTTAAGTGACCACTTTGATTTTCAAGCACAAGAAAGACAACAGCTTTATTACACAAAGGTGTTCCTTCAGTTAAAAACAACTAGTTTGAGATTTATATCTGCTCATCTTTTTTTAACTACACTAGAATTCCTCATCCCCCCCCCCCCGCTGTAAAAAAAAATAACTAACTCGGTAACTTTTACTCTGAGTAAATTTTTGATGAGCTACTTTTTACTTTTACTTGAGTAGATTTTTATAATGGTAAAATTTCACTGAAGTAACAGCACTTGTCCTTTGTACAAACGTTTATTACTCTTTCCACCTCTTCATGAAATGAAAAAAAGCTTCAATGTAACAACTCGACACCTCGCTTCTGTGATCTCATGAGTTCTCCATCAGATGAATAACACTAGCTCATGGCTCTAGCTTAGCAGGTAGCGACCTAGTGCAGATTAGTAAGCGTAAGTTCATACTGTCTTGATTGACAGTCCTGTGCAAAAGTTTTGATACCACTCCACACACACTCTTTTTTTCTTTTTCTGCACATGGTCTACATTTTGCACACTTGGAATTTTGCACATTGTTCTGCTCATGACTGGACATTACTTTTCCATTTTAATTCCATTTCAATTCTATTTTAATACTTGTACATTGTGTAAATTTTACAGTTAAATGTTTTCTATGTTTTCTATACTGTATTTGTACAATTTTTATTATCTTCTTATTTTATATTCCTTATTTGAATACTCGATTTTCTTTCTTTTTTTTAGGTCATGGGTGTACAAGCATTTGACTGCATATCATACTGTGTATGTGTTGAATTTGAATTTGTGCTTGCAAAGCTTCAACCTGTATGTTTAGTGTATTCTAGAGGAATAGTTCTCCAGTCTTCCTGACAGACTTTTTTTGTCTCTGATTTTGACTCCAGTCCCTGTACCTCAGCAGTTTTAGAGGGATGTTTTGGGTTTGTTAAGGCGCACAGTGACCTATGAATCATAGCATAAAATCATCTAACTGAATGCCTGAACCAGTGAGAAACAGCCGATTAGATATTAGTAAACTGTGGATGCTGAATGCTGAGTGGTTGGAACAGACGAGAAGGGAAATGAGGTCGCTGCTGAGGCTGTTACATAAACAACCAGCTTTTAAGGCACTTTGCAGCCTGTCACAGTAAAATATTTTTCCTGTTTGTTTTTTTTTTTCATTTGATCTACATTATTTAATATGAAGGATGGCGGGGGGTAAGACTGTGTGACAAAATGTGTGTGTGTGTGTGTGTCAGGTGCGGGCGAGTGCCATTGCTCAGGATGCGGATCAGAACTATGACTACGCCTCCAACAGCGTGATCCTGCACCTAGACGTGGGGGATGAAGTGTGTGTGCAGCTGGACGGAGGAAAAGTTCACGGAGGAAACACCAACAAATACAGCACCTTCAGCGGGTTTCTCATCTACCCTGATTAACACACACACACACACACACACACACACACACACACACACACACAGGGAGACAGTCCTGATATGCAAGAAGAGTTGCTGCATGTTTGAAGGATCATACACACCCACACACACACTGTACATATTAATCTTTATAACCGAATGTATTTTATGGCATGATTATAATGATGTATTATATATTATATATATACACTTATTTACAGACGTCCTCTTTATATGTACACCATATTTATCTTTATATTTATAACAAACACTAAAGTACAGATAAACACTCATGCGTGTGTGTGTGTGTGTGTGTGTGTGTGTGGTGTTTTAATGTAAAAGTAAGCCTAAGCAGTGTGTGTGTGTGTGTGTGTGTGTGTGTTCACATGAGTTTGTGATTACAGAACAGCTCTGGACCAATCCCAACAGATATGCAAATAAGCAGATGTTAATGTTAAACAATTAATTATTAAGTGTTTATAAATATTACACGATTACTTTAACTTACTACACATTATGTATTGGTTGATTGGTGTGTGTGTGTGTGTGTGTGTCTGTGTGTGAGAGAGAGAGAGATTGTGTGTGTGTGTGTGTGTGTGATTTGTGTACCACTATAATAATGTGTGAGTTGTGTTTTTACAGTGTTAAGTGACGGACTGAATGTTGTCTGTGTTTATTGCGTGTATTAAAGTGTGTAAACTAAAACTAAATTTATGATGTGAATTTGTTTCTTTTCACACACACAGACACCGACACGCATCAGCACACGATCCAGAACACACAAATATTATACAGGTTATTTATTGCTATTTATTACACTTGACTAGAAACTAAGCAGGGTGATGAAATTATAGTGTGTGTGAGGAAGCGGTGTGGAAGAGTTTCTTTGTAAAATGAATAAAATGAAATGTGTGTGTGTCTGTGTATCCTGACAACTAACTCACCTAACACATCCACAAACATCAGAAACACTTGAGTGTTGAGTCCAGACCATTAAAAAGACACATAAAATGTATAATTTAAATTTAACAGAACCTAATCATTTCATTTATATTTTTAATTTTCACTTTCACAACTGTTTATAAACTTCACTTCACTTAATCACTTTATTTTACAAAAAAATTATACACACTTTCAATTCAATTCAATTTTATTTGTATAGCGCTTTTTACAACTTTCATCATCGCAAAGCAGCTTTACACAATCAAAAGAATGACAGAAGTGTGTGTGAGATGTGAGTGTGTGTGTGAGATGTGAGTGTGTGTGAGTGTGTGTGAGTGTGTGTGAGATGTGAGTGTGTATGAGATGTGAGTGTGTGTGAGTCAGAATGATCAGATTGTCTCTGATGAGCGAGTCGAGGGCGACGGTGCTGAGGGAAAAACTCCCTGAGATGGTAACAGGAAGAAACCTTGAGAGGAACCAGACTCAACAGGGAACCCATCCTCATCTGGGTGATAACGGAGAGCAGGGATTGATCTGCACTCATACTGTGTGTTAGGAGGCTGCAAGTTCAGTAGAACAGTTGTTAACAGATGTTAATTGATATTAATATGGAGTTCAGGTAGTTATTGGAGGCTCAGGTAGACTTTCCAGTAATTCCAGAAATTCCAGTCCTGAACTATTAAGTGACTGTAGCCAAGTCCTCAGAGAAACAGCCGTCAACATCATGTGAGGCCAGAACCGTCTTCATAGTAGAGTGAAACCGTCCCCAGACACTGGACACATCCCAAAGAGACACACGGGACATCCATGTGACGAGATCTCCAACCAGAAGCGGGACACCAGGATGAGTCAGGCAGGTCCAGAGGACAGAGGGGTCTGGATCAATGGCAGCTCAGGAGAGACACGTGTAGCTCGAGAGAGAGAGAGAGGGAAAGAGAGAATAGGAGAGGGGGGAGCAAGAGAGGAGATATAACAGTCAGGTCTGGTCACAGTCACATAATGTATAAAGTGAATGTATATTTAGTGCAAAGTGCAAGTTTTCTGCATGACATCAAACTTTGGCTTTCACAGAACTGTCTCTGTGTGAATGAGAGTAAAACAGAATATATTATGTTTGGCGCCTCCAATCCTTCTAGTTTTATCACTGCTGGTTTTGATTCTCCGGTTCTTCATTTTAGCCAAACAGTCAAAAATTTGGGGGTGATTTTAGACAGCTGTTTAAACTTTCAGACACACAGTGACTCTGTTGTCAGGGCAGCTTTTTTCTTCTGCGCCACCTCGCAAAGGTCAAACCCTTTTTAAATCGGACTTTATGTTGGAGTCACTCACGCTCGTTTACATCGTCTGTACAGAATGCTGCGGCTCGTATGCTGACCAGTAATCGTATATTTGATCATATCACACCAGTCCTGTATTCTCTCCACTGGCTTCCGGTACAGTTCCGGATTCAGTTTAAACTTTTGGTGTTTGTTTTTAATGGGATTAATGGTCTGGCACCTTCCTACCTACACATGTGGACAAAACTGTTGGTACCCTTCGGTCAATGAAAGAAAAACTCACAATGGTCACAGAAATAACTTTAATCTGACAAAAGTAATAATAAATAAGAATTCTATGAATGTTAACCAATGAAAGTCAGACATTGCGTTTCAACCATGCTTCAACAGAATTATTTAACAAAATAAACTCATGGAACAGGCCTGGACAAAAATGATAAAGGACAACAGCACACACGCAAACACAATGCGAGCCTTGAAGACAAAAAGACCTGAGGATGTTTCCGGTTCAGTTCTATTTATAACCTGCAGGTGCACTTCAACAGATGACGTCACCTGACCGAGGTTATATCAACCAAAGTTTCACATGCTTCACAACCGGTTGAACAAAAAGACGTTCCCATAGCGTTTTCCCGCAGCATCGAGTGTAGCTTTTGAAAGGGAACTTAAACACGTCTCCTGTTCTACTGAACTTCCAGCCTCCTAACACACAGTATGAGTGCAGATCAATCCCTGTGGGCAGTGGTGGCTCAGAGGGCGAAGGCACTGAGTCACTGATCGGCGGTTCGATTCCCAGCTCAGCCGGGTTGCCATTGTTGGGCCCTTGAGCGCGGCCCTTAACCCTGTCTGCTCCAGGGGCGCTGTACCATGGCTGACCCTGCGCTCTGACCCCAGTTACACTGGGATATGCGAAGAAGGAATTTCCCTGTGCTGTAATGTATATGTGACAAAATAAAGGCTTTACTTTGAGGAAGAAACCTTGAGAGGAACCAGACTCAACAGGGAACCCATCCTCATCTGGGTGATAACGGCTTAATTTTTAATTACTTTACTGCTCTCCGTTATCACCCAGATGAGGATGGGTTCCCTGKTGAGTCTGGTTCCTCTCAAGGTTTCTTCCCATCACCATCTCAGGGAGTTTTTCCCTCAGCACCGTCGCCCTCGACTCGTTCATCAGGGACAATCTGATCATTCTGACTCACACACACTCACATCTCACACACACTTCTGTCAATTCTTTTGATTGTGTAAAACTACTTTGCGACATTGACTCCTGTTAAAAGTCCTGTACAAATAAAATTGAATTGAATATAAATAGGTATGAAAAAGTGAAAATGTAAAATAGTCCCTTCCCTTAAATTGTCACAATAAAGTGTGATTAAAAACTCAAAATCTTCTCTCTCGCGCACACACACACACACACACACACACACACACACACACACACACACACACACAGACTTTCACAAAATTAAACGTAGACTTTTACAACTTTATTAAAATAATTAAAAATAGCTACATTGTTTATTGTCATTTAATTGCTTAGCCTTTAACTGTGATAACAATGACTCTGTTTAAAGTTAGTGAATTAACTCACCATAACATTTAGTTTTTACTGATATGAGTTTTTATTTATTTATTCATTCATTTATTTAACCACTTATAATTTACTTGTCTAAATATTCACCATTTTTTTAATGATTACATGCTATAGTAAGTGAGAAAGTTCAAATTTATTTCAAGAATATAAACAGATATAGTCTTAAACATCAATGTTTTTTCAAGAAATTATGAATAATTGTAGTAAATAAATATTTTTTTTATATTAAGTGAAATAACTCTAAATGTAGCTCTGGTAAAAATCTGAGCTTTCAGCAACAACTACATGTGAAAGTAAGGTTTAATAAGATAAAACACACCAATGCATGATATAATAAAAACACACCAATGCATGATATAAAGCTACAGTGCTGATTCTAAATAAATTATTATAAAATTAACAGACAGACTTGCTTATTTTGATATAACTATTGTTTTAAACCTCATAACGGACATTAAGGGGAAAAAGAGGGGTGCCAATACTTTGTGCAGTCTTAAACTGGTAATTATTAACCCGCGTGAAACTGATTAAATATGATTTTTTTAATAGAGTTTTTGAGTAAAGCTGATATTCAGTGTAGCGGCGCCCTCTAGCGGGGATACGCTGTAAGTTCTAGAGAGACGCTGTACTTTTTATTATTATTATTATTATTATTATTATTAGTTCACAGTGTTTCTTCTTACATCAGATAGTCATAAATCGTAGAAACGACTGTAAATCATTCTGAACCAGAATCTCATGTCGGCCTGGAGTGATTTTGTGCGTCTAAAACATATGAATACAGTGTGGAATCATCCCGAGTCACGGATATGAACGTCTGGCGGGTCTCTCGTGTGTGTGTGTGTGTGTGTGCTTGATATAAATGTGTGTAGAATTATGTTACCACAGAGATGGGGGGATGGGAGTCCGGGCTCAGGGGTGCTGCTTGTGCCGCCATGTTGGCTCAAACACCGCGCAGAGACTCGGACCGCGCGCTCCACGCTCGAGCCGGAATGGACGCCGTTTCTCCGGCGAGCTGAAGGCGATGCCGCGGCTGTGCAGCAGAGGGCGCTCCGCCTCACACGTCTGGCTGGAGACAAAGATGGCGGTGCGGAAGAAAGACGGCGGGCCGAATGTGAAGTATTTCGAAGCCTCAGACACCGTGTCTCAGTTCGACAATGTGCGCGTCTGGCTGGGCAAGAATTACAAAAAGGTACCGAACAGTGTGTGTGTGTGTGTGTGTGAGAGAGAGAGAGAGGAGGGTCGAGGTGGTGTGTGTGTGTGTGTGAGAGAGAGAGAGAGGTGATGAAGGGGTGATGAGGAGAGAGAGAGAGAGACACGGAGGCAGAAATCCAGCTGTTTAAATCCTCTAAACCGCAATCAGACAATAGGAGCTGCAGCAGTGGCCTGAGGCGCGCGCAGTCTGATCTCAGGGTTAAACACTCAACATCACACACACACACACACATACAGCACATCTCTGATCGCATCTGATTAACGGCTTTCTTTATTCGGGGGGGATGGGGGGGGCGTAAAGGGGTTTAGTGCGCGTTTTCACATCCAGATGTGCGGCCAGTTTGTTTCATGTTATAGCGCGTGCGGGTTTTTTTTTTTTTTTTTTACAAATCAGTGAAATCATTTTGTGTCCAGTTAAGTCCGCCCCTTTCACCATCATCACCTTCATCATCACCATCATTACTTTCATCACCTTCATCATCATCATCAGTCTAACCTATAACCATCCTGTCACAGCACCTAACAAATTCTATACACTTCACACTAGTTCCTTGACTGTTCATTGATATTTGATGATAAACCTGGTTATGGGGGGCGTGTCCACTTTTGCACAAAAAAAAAAAAAAAGATCCACATAACATCTATTATTCAAATGACCAGCGTTATAAACCCATTAATAACCCACAGGTTAATTAGCTTATAATGACTAATAACAGTGATCTCACTGTAACCTTCTCATCACCAAGACGTCTCAACGAGCCGCAACTTTTTTAAATGAATGCTTTTCCACACGTGTGTTTAGCACTTGGTCTGATCGCTCCTCAGTCTCTTCCTGATGCCGTGTGTTGGAGTATATTTTGTCCTGAGGTCACATGACACTTTAGTTACACGCCATTTGACTCAGCTCACTCACTCCTAACGGAAACTGAACCGTAACTACGTCAGGGACTTCGCACTAACAGGGAGGAGTACTTTCACGCTTACGACCTGTGAGGTGTTAATACTTTTGCACAGTATATTGATTTCCACCATTCTAGTTTTATGGGATGTTTTGTGTAGTGTCATGGTGTAAATCCCCAGTTTTCAGTTCCAGTGAAGCGCTACACCATGTATAAGGATCAGGTGGTCATTACTTATGCATCTTACCGAACAGACATCACGAACGCCCAAAGTTCACAAACAAGTAGAAAATGACCTTAGTGAAAGTGTAGATCATCTGTAACACTTACTTACTCAAGTTAAAGATAGCTTCCACGAGTTTATAAATAAATAAATAAATACATTCATAGGTGTTTTTGCTAATCACATTAAGAAGATTAATTGGCAGGTTTTTTCTGCTTTGATGATTGTGATTGTAGTTTTTAAAACTTTAATGTCATTTTATTCAAATACGAGAAAAGACCAGCCCTCTGAGATTTGTAATGAGAACTTTCAAGGTCTAAATGAAATGGTGAAGAGGAAAAACGACACTTTTCATGGCAATGCAAGTCTCAAAGGTTTCACTATAAGATGGAATAAACCCCATTTTCAGACTTACACTCATTTTGGAAAATTCTTCTTCTCAGGCCCAAGAAGTTGTCTCTAACCAAGCTTAATTTGAAAACTGCTACATCTCTCTTGTGGGAGTGTAAACAGCCACAATACACACCATACATGCAACATATCTGTAAAGAGGCAATGGCGCCGCTGTCGTTTATCACACGATGGCGTTCTGGAGAACATTTAAGCCACGAGTAGATTTACACTCGATGGACGTCTGTAGTGAAGCTCTGCCGCTAACTACTGAAGTGAAACTGAAACCTGTAGGGAACGAGGCTGATGAAGCTGTAAACTAAAAGTGATAGAGTTTTAATGTTTCTCATGATCTTCATTAAACTTGTGTAGTGTGTAAAAGAACAACGCTTTCTCCTTCCAGTTTGCTGTAGTGACTCACTACAACAACACAAAGCATGCGTTTGTTACGTTCTATGTTCAAACTCAAATAACATACTAATAAATGAATAAATACTGATATTTATAAACACCTCAAATAGTCTAAATACCAAACTGCATCCTTACGCTGACACAAACACGACTGCCAGTCGATTTCTCCACTGTGACAAAACTGACCGAGGTGGCATTATAGCGATTTACAAAATCACACATAATTCACACTGATTGTGCTTTTCATCACTCTAACAGGAAACATGCACAAAATATTCTCCATCAGTTTGCAATACTTGTTTATCTTATGAGTGGAGAATGGATTTATCTGTTTTTTTTTAGTAAACGCCTTCAGAACATAGTTTCAGGAGTAAATAAGTGAAGTCCTGATCAACAGAACATGAACTTACTCACCTGGAGCTCAGGGAATTCACGGCAGAGTCAGCGGGACAAACGGCTCCCTCTGAGTGGGAGGAGCTTCCTCTGTCAAACACAGCGACACTAGCCAATCGTAGGCGTGTATGAAATCGTGGAGGTAGAAGAGGACAGACGGCATTTTCCTGTCCATGCGTTCCACTGCGCGGTGGCGGTGTGTGAGCAACACTTTTGAAGAGGCTTCGTGTCTCATGGTGAGGATCGTAACTAAACTGAAGGTCTGAAGGCTCTTCCACTAGAGAGCAAAATAGATCAGTGAACTCGGTGCCCGACAAAATGCCCTATTGATGTAATTCCTCTCTTATTATTGTTATTGTAGTCAAATAAACAACTTAAAATCTCCCAATCCTGTGTGTGTGTGTGTGTGTGTGTGTGTGTGTGTGTGTGTCCAGTATATCCAGGCGGAGCCTCCCACCAATAAATCTCTCTCCAGTTTGGTGGTTCAGCTGCTGCAGTTTCAGGAGGAAGTGTTTGGTCGCCATGTCAGCAACCCTCCTCTCACCAAACTACCGGTATACACACACACACACACACACACACACACACATGCTTATAGTAAGTATTAAAGTAAACCACACCCCTAAAATGTCAGATACACTGACCACACCCCCTAAATGTCACAGATACACTGACCACACCCCCTAAATGTCACATATACACTGAC
>QMIH01003378.1:19111-37078 GCA_003987875.1 Clarias batrachus | reverse complement strand
AAATACTTATCTGTTATATGTTCGCTCTTCGTAAGAAGACAAAAAGTTAGAACGTCAATCTGGATTGAGCTGGAAAATTGGTCAGTCTGCCGGAGCTCGGAAAAAAAAAGCCCTAAGCCTCCTGGGATAAAGAGGTTAGTGTGAAACAGGAGACAACACCGTTTAGCTTTGCCCAAAGTCTTTCTGTTCTTTGACCATACTACGGCCAATAATGATGATTCTCTCATTCAGCAATCTTTTTCTTCTACATTTATTTTTATTTATTTTTTTTATTCTTCTTATATCTGCATACATATACATACATATAGTGTCTATACATCACAGCTTGTACCATATGGGTTCATATTCCAATGCATACACATCATCTGTCAAAGATGGAGGAGGCATTCTTGTGCCATGCGCATATACTGTGTTGATGATGGGACTGCTGTTAGAATTATTAGGATGAGTCTTGAAGTTTATAAAACTGTTTTTTTTTGCTCAGATTCATTCAGAGCTTAAAAGAATAGCATAGTGCTTCACAGTACAAATAGATAAGGTGCCAAAACATAAGCTGAGTGGAAATCAAGACAATTGATGTTATGTTCTTAAATGGCATGAGCCAGTCACCCGACTTCAACCTAAATTAAGCCTGCTTTTTGCTTATTGGAGACAAAAGTGAAGGCAGAAAGACACACAAACAAGCAATAGCAGGCGGCTGCAGTAAAGGACTGGGAAAGTAGCTCAATGGAGAAAACTCAGCGTTTGGTCATTTCCATAGATGTCACACTTTAGACAGTCATTAACTGCACGTTATGTTTCATTGAGTATTAATATTATTTTATACATTCTTCAGCAGTTATTGCAATATTTTGTTAAAACCCTTTAAATAAACATGAATATCTATACTTCAATCACATCTTGTTACTGTCTAAAAATGTATGGACTTTATTTGTAGTAGTCATAGCAATTGTAGTAGCAATTGTAGTCATTTATCCAGTAATAATATACTATAATATATACAGTTTGAAAAAAAGAGAGAAAAAAAAGAAAGGAATAAACCAAAGAGATAATAATAGCATAAACAAATCTTATGTCTCATAAACAACATTAAAAAATATATATATATATATATATTGAGTCACTTAAACTTGTCTTGTCATGAAACGAGGAGGCGGACGCAGATGTAGGTTCCATAATTTTAATTTTTATTCTTTCTTTTCTCGAAAGATCTCAAAGAATAGTTCACAAACAAAGAAACAAACGACGGATGCTGACTCCCCAAGCTGGGTCTGCAGGTGGGCGAAAGAAATGACAACTTAACATAAAAAATACAAAAGTCGTTCCCAATGCCAGCCGAGAACCTCTCAACCGCGTCTCGAATGTCCCCGTAAACTCGGCCCAGTAAACTTGGCCCACGCCTGCAGACACCAATCAGTCCTGAGGGAAAGACAAAGGCACACTAGCTAGAGGAACAAACATACGTGACATAGACGGTGCACAACAGTGAACAGGCAAGGAGCTATAATATATAGTGTGACAGACAAGGGAACACAGGTGCAGATAATTTAGTGTTAAGGTGAAAACAATACACACGTAGACACCCTAGATGGGGACAAAGCGTCGGCTCAGTAATCCAGCGAGCTAGATCTTATTCCCCAGTACAGTACAACCCCCGCCCCCCCAAAGGACCGGCTTCCCGAGAGAGGTGTGAGCGCTCTCTTTGCGTTACCGGAGGGAGTAGGAACCCGCCGACCTGATAGGATTGCCGACGGGAGGGACGGCCCGGGCGTCGCGGAGCTGGGAGAACTGGCTGTGCTCGATGGAAATCTGCCATAAGTTCCCAGGTTAAGATGTCCTGGGCTGGGACCCAGCTCCGTTTCTCCGGGCCGTACCCTTCCCAATCCACTAGATATTGGAGGAAACCCTCTCTCTTCCGGGAGTCTAGAAGTTCCTTAACTCGGAACGTTGGGGCACCTTCAATCTCCACAACCCCGGGGAGTACTGGTTCCACTACGCCATCATCCAGCGGATCACTGGCCTGAGAAGAGAAATGTGAAAAACAAGGTGAATACGTAAGTGGGTGGGAAGTTGTAATTTAAAGGAGACCGGGTTTACTTGCGCAAGAATGGGGAAGGGACCTATGTATCGCGGGGTGAGTTTACGGCAGGGGAGATTCAGGTGAAGATCCCATATCGAGAGCCATACCCTATTGCCTACCTGGTGCAGAGGACTTTTCGTTTGTCATCTATTGGCATAGTTTTTAAAACAACAAACTGCTTGGGAGATCTTCGTGTGTGCATCCTCCCATACTTTTTCCGCTCTCTTAAACCACTGATCCACTATGGGCACATCGGTGGGAGTGGTATCCCAGGGACAGAGTGGTGGCTGATGCCCAAGCACACACTGAAATGGCGTTAGGCTGGTTGCAGAGTGACGTAGCAAATTCTGTGCATATTCCACCCAGATTAAGCAGTCTGCCCATTTGTGTTGTCAGCTGCTACAGTATGCCCAAAGATATTTTGCAAGTTCTTGGACAATCCGCTCTGTCTGTCCATTCGACTTGGGATGATAGCTCAACATTAGGCTAACAGTGCTCCCCAACCTCTGAAAAAACGCTATCCAGACTCTGGCGATAAATTGAGGACCACGATCAGAAACATTATATTCCGGAATGCCGTAGTAATGAAACACTGTGGTGAATATGATTTCTGCTACCTGAAAGGCCGACGGGAGAGAACTGAATGGTATAAACCGACATCCTTTAGAGAAGTGATCTACTACTATGAAGATCATCATGTACCCTTTAGACACTGCCAGATCCGTTACAAAATCCACAGCGATGTGGGACCACAATCTGTCCGGCGTTGGCAGGGGCATTAATTTTCCAACTGGTAAATGGTGCGGACTTTTGGTCCAAATAGCACAAGATAAAACTACTGTTCTTACGGTTTTCTGCATGTCCGGGCACCAGAACTTTCGTTCTAGTAGCTTGAAGGTGTTTGTCTAAGACCCACATAATTGGAGCCACTACGAGAGACGATGGCAGAATGGGTTCTGATGTGGAAACACGCTCTGGGGCGGGATAGCATCGTGATAAAGCATTTTTATTTTTTGAGCCGGGGCAATAAGTGATATTAAAGTGGAAACACTTGAAGAACAGTGCCCAGCGGGCTTGGCGAGGGTTTAATCTTTTCGATTGTTGGATGTATTCTAGATTACGATGATCTGTGAGCACGGTGAATGTGTGTTCATCTCCTTCCAACCAGTGCCGCCACTCCTCTAATGCCGCTTTAATTGCTAGCAGCTCGCAGTTGCAGATCTCATTGTTGCGTTCAGCAGGTGTTAACTCTGTGGTGGAGTTTCTCTGGGTCGCCTTGGCGTTGTGACAGCACCTCTCCTACCCCTACCTCTGACGCGTCAACCACTACTAAAAAGGGCTTCTTAGGATCGTGTATTCTTGAAATAGGCACAGTGGTAAAGGCAAATTTAAGACGTTGAAACGCCATACGCACTTCCGGGGGAAAAGTCATGAGCAGTGCTGCCAACAACCCCAGAAAACTTTGTAGGGCCTTTATTGACAGGTTCCGGCCATTGTTGTACCGCCGCAACCTTGGTCGTCTCCATCTCGACCTCTTGTGGTCCTATTCGATACCCGAGGAATGCGATCTTCTTCTTCTGCGCATAAAGCCTGTGTTTGCGCAGACAGTGATAGACGGCAGTTACATGACGGACGTGTTCAGAATATGACCGGGAGTATACCAAGATATCTTCCAGGTAGACTATAATGAACACTGCATGAAAAGAGCTGTATCCGGACAAATATGGTATGGGAAGTCTCTGCTAAACTTTAAGTTTGCCCGATGTCTGAAACAGAGCGCTTGGAAAGGTAGAATGCAAAAGGAAATTTTGTGAAACAACCAAATACCGCATGTATGTGGATGTATACGGGAATCGGTGAAACTTTCTAGAAGTCCTCACAGCTAGCAGTGAGAGGTGAGAGGCTGTGAGGTGAGAGGCTGTGAGGTGTAAAGGCCTTTTGTATGTTAATGACTAGCAGAAAGAGGTGCTGTCCTTCTTATCATAGCCGGGTGGGGGGATTGGCCATGGTGTGCCTTTGTCTCTTCAACTTGAGAGTTTGAAGGAGAAGCAAGCTGCACACACTGCTCTTCTCAAAGAGGCTATCCAGCATCTTGATGCACTTGAGCGCAAGTTTGATGAGAGAAGACTGCAGGAAGAGTCAAGCCATGTGAATAGAGCAGTTAAGAGGGCGTATAAAGTTGGCATTGCGGTAAGTTGAACTTTATGTTAGTAAATATAGTAGTTTATAGTAGTAAATTATACCTTGCTACACATCTACTTTTTGTTACTTGCATTGTTGTAGGTGTCCAGCATATTTAACAGTTTGTCACGTCAGAATTATACAATGTTGTTTTAAAAATTTATGTATTAAAGCGTTTTTAATTCAACATTACAGGAAGCTGCAAGGAACCTTCATAATTCACAAAACAACCCACATAAATACGATCCACAAACTAGGTAAGAATGCTGTTTCTTTACCTGCTATGTATGGGGTTTTACATAATTATTTTAAATGTAATTAATGACACTAATCTCTTTCCACACAGAAAAGTTTACTTCATGATCAGGCGGTGATGACATGGAGGAATCTGCTGGAGGAATTAAAGATGACTTTTGCAGATGCAGACCCTAAGTGTATAAAGCGTAATCAGAAATTGTTATTATATTTATTTTCATGTCCCTTTATTTTTGTCCCTCTAATAATTTGAATTGTTTCTGTCACTTATCTGATTTTTTATTTATTTATTTTATCTAGCATGTTACAGGACTTACTATGAGACATTGCAGAGGAAATAATCTTTGTCTCGGCCAGGAAAGTCTCAGCTAAGAGATTCCTTTAAGACAGGGGCTAAAAACCGACAGAGATATGTAAGTGTACAAATTCATCCATGTATTAAGTTCAGTACTTTTCTCAGTGTTTT
The DNA here is from genome assembly GCA_003987875.1 of Clarias batrachus. Classification (NCBI taxonomy): domain Eukaryota; kingdom Metazoa; phylum Chordata; class Actinopteri; order Siluriformes; family Clariidae; genus Clarias; species Clarias batrachus. The sequence continues at coordinate 32,096 of QMIH01003378.1, read as the reverse complement.
TAAGGGTTAACGTATGGTGTGTTTTGCAGTTGCTGGACTCCAGATGTAGGGTCGTTCACACAGATGCAGAGAGAGAACTGTGGCAGACTGCAACTGGGTTAAATAAAAAAGAGTGACTGGGTAAGGTCCCAATAAATGTCAGGGTTTTGGGAGTGTTTTGTTTTAAAACAACCAATCAATGTAGAGATAAAAAACCAATAGGGAAGAGCAGAGTTGTGCAAAGGTGTAAAATGCAAATGGCGCTTGAGGTGTGAAGGTCTCCTGACAAAATCCTTGAGTGGATTATTTGCCATGGCAACAAATGGCTGTACCAGAGGACACCATGGAAGGATTCCTCAGCGAGATACATCCAAATTGGTATCAATCCGGAAGTATCCTAGCTTGGTGGAATTTAATGTATACGGTCAGTGGTACTTGTAGATACTTCTGAAAATCAGTGGTGTATACGGGAGTTTCCCAGTACAGATACACCTCTTTTCTTGCAGTGGAACTGGTTAAACATATCCCTGAACATGTCGTTCATGAACCCCTGAAACACCGCAGGTGCGTTTACCAGACCATAAGCCATCTTGTTATATTGGTAATGCCCCGAAGTCATACTAAACGCAGTCTTCCATTCATCGCCCCTTCGCACACGAACGGCATTATAAGCATTGCAGAGGTCGAGCTTAGAGAAGATGGAGGCGCATCGGAGTTGGTCGATAAGAAAAACCTAGCTGTACAATAGAAAATATAGAATTGTGGGAATGAAGTGAACATAAAAGAAAGGAATGTCCAGGGTTGTGCAAATATGAAGGAAAGTGTCGTATTAAAGTCGCTTGTGTGCATATTTAAAGTGTCTTATGTGCATAATGAGTGTGCCGGTGTGCAGTGACCACTAGTGTGGTGAATGTTGAGCCTGTCCAGAATGAGTGCAGAAACATGTATAGATGTGCAGAATGGATCAGTACTGTGTGGTGTACTGATTAAGAGACCGTATTGCCTGCAGGAAGAAGCTCCTCCTCAGTCTCTCTTTGTGTTGGCCTTCAGGGAGCGGAATCGCTTTCCTGACCTCAACAGAGAGAACAGTCTATTGCTGGGGTGACTGAGGTCCTTCATGATCTTCCTTGCCTTGGTCCAGCACCGCTTGGTGAAGATTGAGTGCAGGTCAGGGAGCTCGGTGTGGATGATGTGCTCAGCTGATCGCACCACCCTCGTAAGACTTCGTCTGACCTGCATGGTGCTGTTCACGAACCGGGTCGTTATGTTTCCCATCAGGATGCTTTCTATGGTGCAAGAGTAGAAGTTCCTAAGCACCTTAGAGGGCAGTCTAAAGTCTCTAAGGCGTCTGAGGTGGTAGAGACGCTGCTGGGCCTTTTTCACCATGGTATTGATGTGACAGGACCATGACAGGTCCTGGTGATGTGTACAACGAGATAACGGAAGCTGTCCACTCTCTCCACTGGGCTCTTGTTGATGATGGTGGTCTGGAAGTTCCTCTTGCTCTGCACTAAAGTCCACTATCAACTGCTTTGTCTTGCTGACGTTTAGAAGGAAGTTGTTCCTCTGGCACCAGTTTTCCAGATTTCCAATCTCCTTCAGGTAGGAACGTCTCATCGTTGTCAGTGATCAGGCTCACCACGATGGTCTCGTCAGCAAACTAGACGTCAACAAAACAGATCATGTGCATGTAAGAAAAAAAGAAAGAAAGATGTTGTCCCTATGTTGTATGTCCCAAGTCTCCCGGGATGGGCTCCCACCTCCACGCAACTCTGTATACCCTCAGTATAAACAATGAGTAAGCATGAGTCATATTATCCTGAATATAATTGAATACATTAGAACACATACATTTTTGTTTTCAAGCTAAGGAATAGATTACATGAGTTTTGATTTATGAATCACCTCCCAATGTTCACCCAAAGATCTGGCTCAAAAGGTCGACTCATTAGCTTTATCAAATCCTTCCTAAAGTGAAAGTCTTTCTCCTTCAGCCTCTACTCCATACAATCCTTCAGGGTAAAACAGTAACAGTTTTCTGTCGGGTGGCCAGGAAAAGGAGCCTCAATGTCTCTCTCTCCCCTTCTTTGGTGACCTCCATGACGAATTAACTCTTTCATGGAGCAAGCCGTATTCATTGCGTGTTTTTGTGCCATCGACTTCGACTTATTCAAATATCGTTGATGCGAAAGCACGCAGTTATATGATGATGCCCCAGATAGAAGAGACGCTTGCGGGCTATCTTTCTTCTGGGACATCATCCTCCCTGAAAGCCGTGTAGATTGAGATCAGCTTTGCTGGGGAAAGCTTTTCAGGCAGCAGGTCAGGCTGGTGCTTCACTGCACACCATGGCGGTTTTGCAGGCTTACCAGGCTGACCTGCTGAAGGACCTGAGCACCAGCGGGGTTATTGATGACAGGGCGTTTGCAGAGCTGCGCCGAGCCACAGACTTGTCTCTCCATGCAACCAAGCAGACGGCCCATGCTGTGGTCTGTTCTATGGCTGCCATGACATCCACAGAGAGGCATCTGTAGCTGAACCTCACAGACATCAAGGATAAGGATCGTGCTGTGCTCCTTGATGCCCCCATCTTGCCTTCTGGCCTCTTTGGCAACGCCAAAGAGTGGCCTAGTGGCTGTTAATTCCAGTGGCCTAGTGGCTGTTACTTCCATCGCCACTAGGTTTTGGGAGGCGAAGCTATATGAACAGGCCTTTGGGAGGTTCCTTCCCCGCCGTGCTCAAGAATCGGGATCGTCGGCCACCCGGTCCCGACCAGGTCTGGCCCTATCAGGCGTGAGGTGCAGAAGGAGAGCGTGACCAGCCGCGCACGCCCTTGTAAAGTCCTGAGGCTCGTGAGCCCGGGGCTATGGGGGTGTCTCCCACCATGGAGGGGCGCCTGGATTTCTGTCACAAAATAGCGCCTCCTCCGTGGCTCTCCCATGAGGTTGGTATTCAATCCCCACCACCAATGGTGTTTCAGGGAGCCCGGTCTCTGACGAAATGTTGGGTGTTCGGTCATCACAGGCTATAGGATTCAGTTTGCACACCGTCCTCCGCGTTTCAACGGTGTGGTCTCGACTTCCGTGAAACCGGATCGAGCACATCTGCTGGCCCAGCAGTTATAGACTCTGCTGGGCAAAGGGGCCATAGAACATGTTCCCCTCCCAGACAGAGAGTCGGGCTACTACAGTTGGTACTTTTTGGTGCCCAAGAGGGATGGAGGGTTTGCGTCCGATCTCTTCGCGGCTTGAACCGCTATTTCAGGAAATCCAGATTCAAAATGTTGACTGTCAAAATTATTGTTTCTCAAATCCAACCAGAGGATTGGTTTGTGACAATAGCTCTCAAGGACGCATATTTCCATAAATAAATATTGCCACATCACAGGAAATTCCTGAGGTTCACTTTCAGGGGCGAAGCTTACCAGTATCGGGTCCTTCCATTTGGCCTAGCTCTGTCACCCCGCACATATACAAAATGCATGGATGCGGCCCTGGCTTCTTTACGACTCCAGGGCATCCATATTTTGAATTACATAGATGACTGGCTGATTCTGGCCCAATCTCAGGAGCTAGCGCTTCAACATCGAAATGTCGTCCTAGCCCATCTCCATTCTTTAGGATTGAGACTCAATGCCATGAAGAGCGTTCTCTTTCCTGTTCAGAGGACAACATATTTAGGTGTCACATTGGATTCGGTCACAATGCGGCCACAGCTGTCTCCTGCTCATGTCGAATCCATTCTCAACTCCCTGAAGGAAATCAAGGTAGGCCAGAAGGTCACTGTTCATCACTTTCAGAGATCTCTAGGCCTCATGGCAGCTGCGTCCACGGGGGTACCATTGACGCTTCCCTCACGGGCTGGGGTGCGGACTTGGATGGCCGTCCAGCACAGGGGAGCTGGAGAGGTCGCCATCTCGCATGGCACATCAATTGCCTCGAAATGATGGCTCTGTTTCTGGCCCTGAAATAGTTCCTCCAGCAGTTGAGAGGCTACCACGTCCTAGTGTGGGTGGACAGCACTGCGGTAGTCTCGTACATAAATCGCCAGRGTGGACYGYGCTCGCGCCGCTTGAACAAGCTAGCGCACCAGGTTCTGCTTTAGGCACAGGACAAGTTCCTGTCCTTCAGGGCGATTTACATTTCAGGGCATGTGAATGTAGAAGCAGACTTGCTATCCAGACAAGCTGTAAAACATGGGGAATGGAAACTCCACCCGGAGGTCGTCAGTCAAATCTGGGAAAGATTTTTTGTAGCAGAGGTGGACCTCTTTGCTTCACAATAGGCAGCACAATGTCCCCTTTACTACTCTCTGACTCCTCCAGCTCCCCTGGGTCTGGACGAGATGGTCCACACGTGGCCCAGATTACGCCTTTATGCGTTTCCACCCATAGTTCTGCTCCCAGGAGTCCTGGCGAAGGTCCGTCAACAGGGTTTGCGTCTCTTCTTGATAGCACCCCATTGATAGTGACCAGAGTGTGGTTCTCGAATCTAATATCTCTCCTCGAATCACCCTGGGTGATTCCAGTGAGGAGTGATCTTCTGTCTCGGGCACGGGGGGACAATATTTCATCCTCGGCTCGAGCTCTGGAACTTTCACGTTTGGCCCCTGAGGGGGACCAACTAAGACATGCTGGTCTTCCAACCTGCGTAGTTGAAACCATTTTAAGTGCCAGGGCTCCCTCCACTAGAAGAACTTATGCCCTCAAATGGAGTGTATTTGAAAATTGGTGCATGGCAAGACATGTAGACCCAGTTCACTGCCAGATTGTTTCAGTGCTGGAGTTTCTACAAGAAAAGTTGTCCTCGGGCTTATGCCGCTATTTCGGCTTGTCATGCTCTGACCGATGGGGTTTCTGTGGGGAAGCACCATTTTGTTGCCCGTTTTATTCGTGGAGCTAAACAGTTGAGGCCGCCCACTAGAGTCCCTTCATGGGACTTAGCTATCTTACTCGAAGACCTGGCTGACATCCCTTTCGAACCACTAGAGTCAGCGCCTGTCATGCTTCTGTCTCTTAAGATGGTTTTTCTCATGGCTATTACTTCTTTGAAGAGGATTGGGGATCTSCAKGCTCTGTCAGTCTCSCCATCYTGCCTAGACTTTGCCCCTGGGCTAGTCAAAGCTATTCTGCATCCTCACAACGAACTATCTTCCCAAGTTTCCATTCTCGACCATGCACCCAGTTGTTCTCGAAGCCTTCTGTCCTCCGCCTTTCACAGCTCCGGAGCAGGAAAGACTTCACTAACTGTGTCCAGTACGTGCTCTTCGGATTTACGCCCACCGCACTAGCTAGTGGTGTAAGTCAGAGCAGCTCTTTATTTGCCATGCGGGTCATAACCGGGGGGCGGCCGCCACTAGACAGACTCTGTCACACTGGGTGAGATGCTTATTACCCTAGCCTACAAGGCGCGTGGTCACACTTCGCCTCTGGGAATAAGGGCTCATTCAACCAGGGGGATTGGCTCATCAATTGCCTTGGCAAGAGGCGTCCCCCTGCAGCAGGTGTGTGATGCGGTGGGCTGGTCCTCTCCACACAAGTTTGTTAGATTTTATAGTCTGGTTGTCAATGCTACTCCGGGTTCGCGGATCCTTGAGTCAGCATCCCAGAGCTAGGTCTGAGACCTCCTTGGCTATTGTACGCACACACTACACAACCTGGGGGTCCAGACACTTGCAGTGCGGCGGCGTTGGTATTCTCGTTCACATAGTGTTTTCACGCAGCATCGAGTGTAGCTTTTGAAAGGGAACATCTCGGGTTACTTGTTACTTGTTACTGTTCTCTGATAAAGCGGGAACGAGTTGCTGTGGTCCGATGCCGCACTGCTGGCATGCCTGGACGTCCTTCAGACAAAATTGACCTGAGGATGTTTCCGGTTCACTCCTATTTATAACCTGCAGGTGCACCTTATTCGGTGACGTCATGCTTGGCAGAGGTTATAAGCCGAGGAATTCGGAGGTTTTGACATGCACAGGCTTCACAACCGGAGAACAAAGAGATGTTCCCATAGCATTTTCACGCAGCATCTCGTTTCCGCTTTATCAGGGAACCGGGTTACAGCCAAGAAACCCGAGACGATATCAATATTGACTAAAGATGAGGCTTTGTGTTTTTGCTGCAATTGACCTCATTCTACTATGTTTATCAACATTAATAAAATAAAATATGTACTTAGATCTTTGTCCTGTCTGTTTTGTGTTTTCACAAGCACAACTCCTGATAGGGATGGTTGTATTTGGTTGATTGTGCTCGATAACATGTTGAGAAAAAAAGTTATTTGATGCCAAGATAGTGGGGGGTTGTTTGGATGATTGGAATCTATCAATCAAGTGACATCAGGTCATTTCTGCCTATATGTAAGAAGTTGTGGATAGAGCTAGTGGCCACTGGTTAACTAAAAAATGCATTGCTATTGGCCTTATTCTTGGGGTTCTAACACAAAAGTTGTTATTGGTGTACACTTATGTGGTGGGAAGTTAGGGGAAGCTAGCTACTTGCTTCTGCTTCTTACACTCTAAAAATTACCGGGTTAAAAAACAACCCAACCATAACCCAGCTGCTGGGTCACTATTGGACAGAACGCACGCTGGGTTGTTTTGACCCAAGTGCTGGGTTGTACCATTTAACCCAGATTTCTGGGTTGTTCATCTGACCCAACCAGTGGGTTAAACTGACACTCTTGCTGGGTTAAATGTTAAAGTGTTGGGTTATTTTATCTAACCCAACCAGTGGGTTAAATTGGTAAAGTGCTGGGTTATTTTATTTCACCCCACCAGTGGGTAAAATTAAACACTCTTGCTGGGTTGACACATTTCATTTGATTTTTTTATTTTAAAAAAAGACACAAAATGTACACAGCTTTACATAATGTAAATAGATTGTCACAGAATAAGAAAATGTGAATAAAAACATACAAATTTTTTTACTAAAATGTCAGACAAAACCATATAATCTTAAGTTGACCTTTTGTTAAATATAAAATAAATGTACTATAACATAAACACTCTGTAAAACAAAAAGAAGAGTCTGATTTTATTTTTTTTTTTTTTTTGCATTTAATACAATGTTTAAAAACTCTTTATATAGAAGTTTTCAATACAAATCTTATAATGTCCACATGACAAATATTTCCCATCTTAATATTTTAAATATCTGTTATTTAACTATTATTATTTAATTTCCTTCCAAAATGATATTTAAAAAATGATAAAACGTTTTTAAATATTATTGATTAAATGTTGGCTGAAAAAGCTGTTGTCCTCAAAAATTTATTGACACGAGATGAGTACTCGTGTCCATCTATCTGATCTACAGTATGCTGGAGAAACTCCCAGGTGAGAAGATACTTCTTAACATCAATGACAAAAAAAAACAGCCAAAGAGTCTGTATCAATTGCGTTGCCTCCAACAATGGAAAAGGTCTGTCAGGTCCCTCTTCTCTCATCCCCAAGAAACAAAACATTAAACAATGCTCAAGTCATCTCCATATTTTGCAGATATCATCCTCATCATGTTGGTCCACCTATGGATTATCCAGTATCACTTAGTGTTGCAATATAACTAACATTTACGTCCAGCATTTTTGTTAAGGACGTACAGCTACATATGTATTTAATGCAAAACATCTTTTCTCTTTTCAATACACAAAAATACATAATGTGAACATGAATTTAGTGTATATTTCTGACACTAATTTACCTCACTATATAACATGTGAGGGATAACAGGATACGACGCTCCATCTTTTCAAATTCTCAACAAACACTAGATGAATATGATATTTAATGGTGATTTTACAACTTATAATAAATATTTCAKAAGTTTAAAGAAAAAGCTTGTTTTAAGGCTACGACTTATCCATGATGTTTTCAAATTTTTTGAATAACAAAACAGAATGGGAAAACAATATTAATCTCACACAATATTAATATCAAAGCATTTATTTTAAACAATAAAATATGCTTGCTCCTACCACAAGTTCCTAAAAAAGTAAATATTTACATTAACTTACCATAAAACACTGAGTGCTCTGAGCATGATCCAGTCAGAAGTGAAGAATCCAGGAAGTTCTCCAAAGAATAAACCAACTACTGGGTCAAAATAACATATATTTTTTTTAACAGTCAGAAACAGAAGACATATTAAGTCATTAAACATGTCCCAATAGCTTCTTCTGACACCTATTAGATATTATAAAATATGCCAAGAGACTTTCCACACACACAGCTTTAGCGAAGATTAATATTAATTTACCTAAAATTACATTTAAGAATACATTTAGTATTTTTTTTTATTTGAGTGTGCTACAAACGCACTTTTATCATCAAATACACTATAGCCGACTGTTGGCACAGAATATTAAAACATGAACTCCCCACACCCCCATATCAAAGTGCGACTAAAAAGGCAGAAAAGCTAATAAACATGAAAATGAGCTCCTACCACAACTACAACATTTAAAATTTCGGTAAAATTTTATATAAACTTACTGTCAGATCTGTACCGCCCCAGCCTCTGGAGTTCAGATCTGGCTCACCGGATTACTGAGCCGTCTCCTTGTCTCCCCCTAGTGTGTCTACGTGTGTATGTCTTCCCCCATTAGCACTGAATGTAATTCACTGTGTCCACCTTGTGTGTCTCGCTATTTAAGCCAGCCGCGCCCATAGTACGTTGTCTGTTCACTGTTTGTCATTAGTTGAAGCTGCACGTGTATGTGTGTGTGCGTCAGCGTGCATGTCCCTATATGCCCTCTGTCGTCTCTCCTCTCAGGACTGAGCCACGGCTGGAGAGGTGAGCGCAACCAGCAAATCGGACTTCTGAGTTCACTGACATCAAGGTCAAGTTCAAGTTTCATCTCAATTTCTCGAGCAGGGAAGGATTCCTGTGTTTTGGCGAATCGCCGCACGTTTAGTTCTTAAGCTGGAAAAGGATACGCGCCCGCTCTCATATCTCGCGATATATTATACCATAACCGTATTATACCAAAGATTACCTGTTAGAAATACATAAAATGAAAGAATCCGCTGTTTTAACCACTGCAGTGACGTCACAGCCAGCGGTCGTTTTCAGAAGTTTCTGCCAAGATGAGGCTGTGTTTTGCGGCTACATGAGCGAGAAGCACCGTAGGATTGCCTGGAGCTCAAATCTCCGAAATCGTTCAGCCAATTTTTTAAATAGATGCTATCTTTAATAACCGATTGATGTTTTGAGCTGTACACACATACATTCTTGCTTAAACAACTCTTAAAACTACACTTTGTGACACAATAACAGTAATATTTCAAACATTTTGCAGGCTGCCATTTGGAGAAATAAAGAATAAACCAGTTGTTGGGTCAAAATAACCCAACCAGGTGTTCATGTGTAAATGACCCACTACATCTCATTTGACCCAGCATTACCCACCCCAATAATGTGTTTAAAGTCCCCGAAATAACCCAGAATTTTGACCCAGCATGTCAAAATTGCATGTACAACCCAACAATGTGTTTACAGAAACAACCCAGCATTTTTTAGAGTGTAGTCATTGAAAACTTATTTGCATTTACTTTTTCATGTGTCATTTTATTGGAATAAGATTTAATTTGATGCATTCTCAAATGTCAATAGAAAATTGTCAGTTATGCACTCAACAGTTGCAAAATAAGATTAAAAGAAATACCGGAATAATAATGTGCCCTTGACAAAAGCACTTTTTCTCATGGTGGACGGTCCCTGTCATCTTGCATGGAAGTTGATTTAGACAAAAGCCTCTGCTAAGTGACTAAATGTAAATGAAATGCATCTAAAAGCATCAGAGGCATACAACTTTTACCACCCCACAACTGCATGAACTGAATGGACCTGACACTCAAACTAAAACCCAAGACTGGTTATGTCGTACCTTAAGTCTCTGACTCTACATCTGCTTTTAGGTAGACAAAGTTCCATCTCCTTTAAACACAACCCACCTTACACAACCCATTCTTGAGGAAGTACCTATTCACCTCAGAACATTTCAGATTGTTCACTGCTTCACTCTCTGTAGCAATGGAGTTAATAATGTAGCTAAATGCTGCTTTTATTTTATTTAAAGCCACTTCATGATGTTGTCTTCACATACCTTCAGAGTAGAAGGCAAAGGTATGAATTCTATGTTTTGTTTGAAGTTTGAAACCCACATTTTCATGTCAAAGATGTTTCAGAATGGTGAAAATATTGGCCTACATTAAGCAAAGAAAACACCTACGTAGATTGCTAAAACTACCAAAGCTGGGTTAAAAACTGTCCAATCCGTTATTAAAACCTGAAAGGAATAATTATGGCTTCTATCAAAGACTATCTTGAAGTTTGGTATCATTACCCTGGCAGACGATGTACAGCAAAATTGAATGCAAATAAGCAGACAGACATAAATATCCACATTGTTACTCGTAAATTACTATAATTCATTACAAACAGAATGTGTTTCATTGTGACAAAACCACAGTACAATGTGTATTGAAAAGTAATTATGAAAAAATTATATAATGTATTCATTACAATTAATAATTAATGTGTATGTTACAGATTCCCTGCTATAAACTATATTCATTAAGATGTGAGTGATGTTTTTTGTTTGTTTGTTTGTTTGTTTAATAGTATTTAAATTTTTGTAGCATTTATCATGTTTTTTTTATGATTGCACTTCATTCCTTGAGGATGGTAATTCTCTGCCTGCATTGCCACCCAGAAGTCACGAGGGCAAATCAAAAAGCAGGGTGAGAAATGTCCTTTGTGATATTGTATGCTCTGCTGAGACAATGCTTCCTGTAAATGTCCTAGATCTTTGGAAATTAAGCTCCTACAAAGCTTCTACAATGAAGCTTCTACTGTTGTGCAGATTGCAGCGCTTTCCAGTCTGACATAGTGCAGTTCCCATACCAGACTGTGATACAACTGGTCAGGATGCTCTCAATGGTGCAACAATAGAAGTTCCTAGGATATCTGAAGAGAGAAACTTCAGAGTCCTCAGGACTAGTGCTGTGGGTAGTCCAGAGAGATCCTCGGAGATGTGGATGGCCAGGAATTTGATGCTGGTCATCAGTGGTGTATATAAAAATAAATAGTCATACATGAAGTCATACTGAATTTGCAAGTGAACATTATAAATGTTGGTTTACTTCCAGGAATGATTCACAGCTTATGTTAACAAACCAAAAATTACAGCTGCTTCTGCTGCTGTGCCAGCAAATGAGTGTGTGCATTGAAAGAGCTGGTGTAAGGGATGAGTTTAGTGGGAGGAGAATTATTAGTGCTACCTAGAGTGATAATTGAAATAATCGCAAAATTTGATGGAAATCACATTGGTTTATTATAATACCAGTGCATTTGATTTTAAGGAAGAATACATTGGATCAGTGTGATGTAGGTGTATTGATTTTTTTACAAAATTTATAGATATTGTTAATATAAATATTTTAATTGCATCCAACAAGCACAAGTGACTATCTTAAGGTGATATTTTATGTAGAAAAACAGGGGCCTGGGTAAATAACATTCAATCAGTGAATCCTTTTGAGTGTATTAGAAACAACATATCTTGAAAACAACAATATTTAGTTTTCAGACATATACATATCATTAAGAAGTGTTAAAACCATCATTTTCCTACAAAATTCCTGTTAAAATTGTATTCAACAAAACAAGTGCATTGTGCCTGTAAGAAAAATTAAAACCTATTACAGTACTGAAAGAAAAATAGTAACCACAAACAGAATATTTACCTTCACAATCCAATAATTAGTTCTTGTCCAGGAATTTGTTTTGACAAGCAGCGTCCCCAAGAATGTTAATGTTTCATATATTTCATAACAGAAACGGCAGATGTGATGACTTCTGTCACTCCACTTGTCTGTGTTCACACAGTCTACTATTCACTGTGCACTATGAACACACACTTCTCACATCTCGGTGCATGTTTAATGTGTTATAACTAAATTAATGATAAGTATACGAAAATGTTCTCTGTTCCCCAACAAGGAAATGCAGGAACACTGAAGTCTCCATCACACAAAGATGTTCATCACAAACTGAACCTAAAAGAAAAATTTATTAATAACCATAAACTGACACATGGTACTTTATGTTTAACAGCATGCAATCATCTCTCCTTCAAGGGAAACATCATCATCATCTCCTGTTTATAATTAATCTTTCAAAATATCTACATTCTTAGTAAAATCTGTGTTAAAAGGAAAGTAAGCAGATATTTACTCATTATATCACTGCTCTTATCTTTTTTACCTTTTAAAATAATAAACACTACTGAGTCATTTAGCTCTTGTTCTACATTTATATTTAGAGTGTAAAGAAAAAAGTATGTAAACCTTTTGGAATTTCATGCTTTTCTGCAATAATTTGTCATAAACCCCTTGAGTATTGACCAAAAAAATGTGCCTAAAGCAATAATACAAACAAATTCTGATCTTTCATCTGACCTCGATAAAAAAGTGAATTATATCCAGGTGTTAGTATACCTGGAATCTTGTTAAGAAAATTAATTTTTGGAACTGGGTAACATCTGTGTTCATGAGGCATTGTGTGTGAGAGTGAGGGAGAGAGGTGTGTGACGAGTAAATGTGCTTGTTTGTGTGTATGGTTTGAGTCTGTGTGTATTAACATTAGTGATATGTGTGTTAGTGTGTGAGATGTGTTTACTGTATGTGTTAAAACAGGGCTATTGTCAGTTTGGGCCCTAAATATTTGTTGAGTGCATTAGTGTGTGTGTGTGTGTGTGTGTGTGTGTGTGCGCATCATGAGAGAGGGGTGTGTGTATGTGTGTGTGGTGTGTGTGTGTGTGCATCGTGAGAGGTGTGTGTGTGTAAACATTTGTAATATGGGTGTATGTATGTATGTGTGCATGTGTGTGATGTATGAGTGTGTTTGTGTGTGTGCATGCAGTATGTCTGCGTGTGTGTGTGTGTGTGCGTATATGTGTGTGTGCGTGTGTGTGTGTGTGTGTGTGTGTGTGTGCGCATCATGAGAGAG
>QMIH01003378.1:2399-18699 GCA_003987875.1 Clarias batrachus | reverse complement strand
AAATATTTGTTGAGTGCATTAGTGTGTGTGTGTGTGTGTGTGTGTGTGTGTGTGCGTGTTTGTGTGTGTGTGATGTCACAGAAGGTGTCACTGAATATAATGTCACTCAATATAATGCCACACAGAAAGTTATTAATCATTTTTCGGCGTACGTTTAAGACATTAGCATAGGTGACCCATTTGAGATATCAAAAAATCCCTCTGCAATTTTGCATCCTCAATGTCTTTAGATCTCTTTGGCCCAGTTTGGTAGCGATTGTATAATTTCCCTAGGAGAAGTGTATCAAAATGCATTGGGTGCGTTTTTGCGAACGACCCAAAATAACCGGCCTCCTGTTGAGTTTAGCCCAGGACATGAAAGTTGTTCGGCTCGATGAGCTCTAAATGTGTACCAAGTTTAGTGTGCCTAGGTGAAAGTGTGTATGAGCTAGGCAGCAAAATCTCTTGTGGGGGCCCTTTTGGGCCCCGGGCCACGAGACTCTCAGGCATCCTGATGGCAGCAGATTCCAACATGTTGTCTATGTCGTCTGATGACATCGGACAACATAGGGCTGATGTCATAGTGCTTGGGCCTTAATTAAATGTGCTTGTCCTGAAGTAGGAGAGCAGCCAACTCTGTGTGTGAGTCAACCTGTGATGGGTATGGATGAGGAATCCCCTATGACATGGAGAGGAGGCTGGGCAATGATGTTAGACGATGACTATAACTAACCATACAAAATGACTGCAACATATGTCAATTTTTTAAGAACAGCTTCTTTAACAAAATGTAAGTGTCATGGGACAGAGCAGAACGAGGTGAATCCAAGTGCAGATCACGGGGTTAAACGAGAGCGTGATGAGAATGCCGAAGCAAAGCTCAAATACCTCCTTTTCTCCTAATCAGTCAGCATAGCGTCTAAGCCAAATAGTAAAAAGAAAGCCGTAGTCAAAAGAGGAAGCGTTAGATCAAAGTCGGAGGATAAAAGGAGCGAGGTGAACAAATCTTAATGGGCATGAGGTGAGACGTCATAGCTGGGACACGTGGAACGTTGGATTGATCCGCCGCACAGTTGAGGGTATCAAGAACTTAATGCCGCATGGATTGACAATCTTAATGATGGTGAAAGAGCATATTGAGCAAGGTTTGCAGCAGCTGGTCTTTAGGGGGATGTCTCTGGCAGCGAGCATGACTCTTTGCCTCACCCTGTACTTGGGAGCCTGAGATCACCTGCACTTGGCCTGTTTCTTATACCTTCTGCCAACCCATAATAACATTCTCCTAGATTGCAGCCAGGTCCTTCTGCAACGTCGGATAAAAGCTTGGGCAGATCGGAACACTGACTTCCTCCTCCTGAGACGGGAACAAGGGCAATTGATACCTGAGGCAGCACTGGAAGGGAAACCAGTAGATGACGATACCTGGGAGTTGTGGGTGTAGTCCACACAGGGCACAAACTTGCTTCAAAAGGTGACATCCTGGGAGGCCATGCACCTCAGGGCTACCTTGAGGGACTACTCTCGGCCTGGCCATTGGTGTGGAACCCTGAAGACAGACTAGGGGTGGATCCAATAAGTTGGCAAAATGCTTTCAAAAAACCAAAGTGAACTGTGGTTCTCGGTTGGGAACTATAACTTTGGGGAGGCCATGGAGCGTGAAAATGTGGGTTATGCGGGAGAACCGATCTACCACAGTCATAATGCAAGTGTGGCCATTGGACATGGGTAACCGTGTGATGAAGTCCAGGGTGATGCACTTCCATGTCCAGAGAAAAGATCAGGATGTCATCTAGGTAAACAAACACTGAAAAATTGAGAAAGTCTCTGAGTATGTCGTTAATAAGAACCTGGAAGACAGCGTGGGCATTAGTAAGGCCAAACAGAACTACTAGGAATTCATAGGGCCCTAAAGGAGTGTTGAAGGCTGTATTCCACTCGTCAACCACTCGAATGTGGACGAGATGGTATGCATTGCGCAGATCGAGCTTAGTAAAAATCTTGGGTCCTGGGAGAATTCAAAGGCGGTAGCCAATAGCGGAAGGGGGTACTGATTCTTCACGGTGATCTCGTTGAGGCCCCTAAAATCTATGCAGGGACAAAGGGAACCATCTTTCTTGCCCACAAAGAAGAACCCGGCCCCTGCTGTAGAGGAGAAATAACGGATGATCCTCGAGAGATTTGGTGATGTACAGGTCCATGGCTTGGCGTTCCTTGGGTGAAAAGGAGTATAGACGGCCTTTGGGGGAAATGCCTTGATGCCTAGGAGCAGATCAATGGTGCAGTCGTATGGCCGGTCGGGGGGGAAAGAAACGGCGTAAAATTTGCTGAAAACAGTCTTGAGGTCTTGGTACTCAGGTAAGTGAGATCCAGTGGTTCCTCTGCTGGGGCCTGATCTAAAACTCCATCTAAATGGAACCCCCTGGAGGAAAAGGCCCTCATTGAACTCAAGCATCGTTTCACCACGGCACCGATCCTTACCTTCCTGGACCTCTCCCTTCAGTTCATTGTCGAAGTTGACGCTTCTAAAACAGGAATTGGGTCCATCCTTTCTCAGAGATCACCCAAGGATAACAAGCTCCACCCTTGCTCCTTCTTTTCCTGTCGACTCACGGCCCCAGAGGGCAACTATGACATCGGAGACAGTGAATTACTTGACAGTCAAGCTCGCCCTCGAGGAATGGAGACACTGCCTGGAGGGGGTGGAACACCCATTTTTAGTCTGGACTGACCAAAAGAACCTCGAATACTTAAGATCTGCCAAAAGACTCAACTCACGCCAAGCACGCTAGTCATTGTTCTTCTCACGCTTCTACTTCATGCTGTCCTATCACCCAGGTTCCAAGAATGTCAAGTGCTAGGCCATCTCCCGGCAGTTCTCCACTCCTCAGGACACACCCTCCATGGAGACCATCCTTCCACCTCACTATCTGGTGGCCACTACTTGATTGGAAGTGGAGAATTCACTCAGCAATGTCCCACCTGGGTTACTCTTCGTACCAGCACGTCTATGCTCCCATGTTTTGGATTGGACACACTGCTCCAGACTAGCCTGCCACCCAGGGGTGACCTGTACCCTGTTTCTGATGCAACAATGCTTCTGGTGACCCACCATCAAGGAAGATGTTGGAAATTTTGGTCTCACATCTCCATTGGTATTGGTTACCAATCACCACTGTTCCCCAACCAGGAGGAAAAAGCCTCAGTCCCCTCAGATGTACTGTCACGACCTGCCAAGCCACAGCCCTGTCATGATCACCTGCACACTCCGGTTCCATAAAACACCCCACTGCTTTTTTTCCACCTCCTCATTCTCCATTCTGCCCACCTGTACTCAATTTATAATGCCCTCTCCACCCTACTTAACTTGCACTCAGACTACACCTCCTTGCCAGATTATTTTGCACTCACCATGTCCAATATTCCAACACACTCTCTCTTCACTTCCGCATTCAATGAAACAAAAACGTGAGAGAATCAAAGCATAAACACACAAGATAATACAACAATTTAAGCACCGCACAGCTTGTGCTTAAATGCTGGAGTAATCAGTGTGGAATTAGAGATTAGTGAGCAGACGGGGAGGAAAACATGAGCACATGGGGAGAGTGACAGCGTGAGAAAAATGGGGAAGAAAGGGTGTAAATCATGACAATAAACTTAAATAAATCAACTTGGAGCCATCAAAACAAAACACATGCATTTAAACATGCAATTGTCAAAAGAATCATTTGATCCTTTTCATGGCTTTCATCTGGGGAGGAGTATAAGAGTACAATAAAAATCTACATAAACATTAGTAAACAATTTAAAAATAATTAAATTTATTAGTGTTGTAGTGTGTGTATGACTACACACAAGTCTCTCTCTCTCTCTCGCTCTCTCTGACACACACACACACACACACACACACACACACACACACACACACACACACAAAATAATCAAATTACTATTATGGCATTTAAAAATCACTTTTGACCCTTGTGCACCCAAGCATGTAGTCATTTTGAAAACTCGAACAGCACGAAAAATTATGCAAACTTTCGTGAGCTTGTAAACAGCGCGTTGAATTCTGGCTAATCGCCATTATTAGTTCGAAAATGTTCATACACAGTGTTTTAATATTTAATTTTCATGATAAATATTACATAATGCACAGCATTATAAATTCGAAGGGGATGGAAAGGGGAGAATGGTGGTTTTACAGAGGGGATGGTTTGTTTCATTTTTTTCAACTGCACCCCCCTTAAAAAAAATGACTAAAACCATCCCCTCTGTAAAACCACCATTCTGTTTTTGTTGTTTTATATATATATAAAAACAAAATCCAAAACTACATAGCCCTGAGCAAGGGGGCAGCCCTGTCATGTGCAGAGATGGAAAGTAACGAATTACATTTACGCACGTTACTGTAATTGAGTAGTTTTTTGTGTACTTCTACTTTTTAAAGTATTTTTTAAAATCTGTAATTTCACTTCTACTTAAGTATGTTTAGTTTGAAGTATTGTAATCCGCTACGTTTTAAATCATATTCGCTACTGAGTAAAACAAATGAATGAAAATGCAAAAATAATAAAAATATTATGCTTTGTATAAATTGTACTCGCGTGTGTGTATCGTGTCCTGGTCGCGCACCGCTCCAGACTCCACTGCAGGGTTTCTGACTGTCCCCATATCTGCATCCACCTGACCTTCCACACGGTCGCTTCCGCCCTGAGAGTGACGTCATCAATCAGCGCGACCATATATAAACCGGAGAGAGACGCGGGATAGAGGAAAGAGATTGTGATTTTGGCGTTTTGATATTTGGTTATGTATTCTGGCTTTGACTTTTTGCCTCCGATTGACTTATAATTTCACTGTATGTTTGTGCACTCACCAGTAGTAGGGGCGTGGCCGCCATTTATTTTGGGAAGAGGGAATTTATTCACTGTTTTTGGTTTAGGGAGTCAGGGAAGGTATCTGTATTTTTGTTTGTGTTGTTTCTTTTGCAGGTAATCTAGCTACTAAATATAAATACCATTTAGTTTAATATTTTGGCCTGGGTCCACCCTGAATCTGATTCTCCTCCTCCTTTTGTGTGTGTGTGTGTGTGTGTGTGTGTGTGTGTGTGTGTGTGTGTGTGTATTTTTTTTGTAAAGCAATACAAACCTCATTATTTCATCAATTAATGACTATATCTAGTTCTTTCTGCTATATATGACCATTTCCATAGTTTAAAATAGAACCGTGAACCATTCTTTTGCTGTACGGTCCAACCCTAGACTGGGACATAACGCCATATTTAAGTGACCACTTTGATTTTCAAGCACAAGAAAGACAACAGCTTTATTATGCAAAGGTGTTCCTTCAGTTAAAAACAACTAGTTTTATATCTGCTCATCTTTTTTGAACTATGCTAGAATGTCTCATTCCATCCCCGCTTTTAAAAAAATTAATTAATGTAACTCGGTAACTTTTACTATGAGTATATTTTTTATGAGCCACTTTTTACTTTTACTTGAGTAGATTTTTATAATGGTAAACTTTACTTGTACTTCAGTAAAATTTCACTGAAGTAACAGTACTTTTACTTGAGTACAAAATTTTAGTACTCTTTCCACCTCTGCTCATGTGTGTCTCTGTGTGTGTGTGTGCGTGTGTGTGTGTATGTTTGTGTGTTTGTGACAAACATCTCTTTGCTGATTCATTGATCTATTTTATTTTCTAAATTTCCACCACAATTCTTTGGCACCCCAGATGGAACCTCTCGATTGAGCAGCTGGTAAAAGCAAGTCAGTGGCACTCTGTGCAAAGCTTTTTTTTTTAAAAAAAGAAGAAAAACACAGGAAACATTGGCACTTGTCACAGCAAAAAACAATGTATGGAACATTGGAGTAAAAGCAAGTCAAAGGAAAAGAAAAAAAAAGAACAGAAGTGCAATTTCTGGCATGTACTTGTAACGGGTTCGACCCTTTGTTGCACGGGCGGCACCATGAAACACAAACACGAGGCGAGATCTTAGAGGAACAGGGTAATTTATTAGGGATAAATAAGGGAAGGAAAGGGTAAAAGGAGGGAGGATGGAAAGAAAGGGAAGGGATGAAGTGTGCACGTGCGGGGTCCGAGGCAGTGCCCAGCTGGCATGCGGGCACGCGGCTGGCGGCGGTGGGCGGAGTGGCCGAACGGAGCGCGCGAGGCAGCGCTCCTGCACGCTCCCTCTCGGTTCCTCCCCGCTGTCGATGGCCGGCCTGGCCCCTCCCAGCTCTCTGTGGGCGCGGCCTCAGGCGGGAGTCTCGCTTGGACGTCCGTCGGCTGGGCGGCTTTCCCGGCTGGGATCGGCGACCTTAACGCGGTCCTCCTCGCGGCCTTTTCCTCTTCGGCGGCGAGGACGCGAAGGCGGGCTCGACGCGGGAACGGAGGATGACGTGGGAGCTCGTGCAGCTCTTTCCCGCGCTGTCCTCAGCACGGAGATCAAAGGGCGGAAATCCAAATGTCCTTAAAAGTCTCTGGGGCACGTTCCATTGCCCCACTCCCATGCCACTCTCGAGGTCCACCGCGTTACGCTCTTCTCGGACCCTGGACTAGACTCCACGCCTTGCTTTTATAATGAGGAGCAAGCCCGAGATCCTATTAACGTCTAATCACTGCCAGCCGGCCCGCATAGGCAACCCCGTCCCTTTGCACACATGCAGAAGGGGTGCCGCCTACCTAGGGAGCCTACGAAGTGAGCGAGGGGCGATAATAGATTTGGGCGCACGCCCATCACAGGCGCACGCCGTGATAGTACTGTACATAACACACATCACATCACAACACATGCCACAACATCACAGCAACGAGGTCACATCATAACTCAGAAACAGCTCTATGAATGGACTGAAAGAGTAAATCGTTTAAAAGATCAAGCACTCTGGGTGGCATGGGGGTGTAATGAATAGCACTGTGGCCTTGCACCTCTAGGGTCCAGGTTCGATTCCCGGCCAGGCTCGATTCCTGTCTCTGTGTGCATGGAGTTTACATGTTCTCCCCGTACTTGGTGGGTTTCCTCCGGGTACTCCGGTGTCCTCCAACAGTCCAAAGACATGCAGATTAGGCTAATTGGCATCTCCAAATTGTCAGTAGTGTGTGAATGAGTGTGTGTATGTGTGTGCCCTGCGATAGATTGGCACCCTGTCCTGCCTCGTGCCCTAAGACTCCTGGAATAGGCTCCAGGTCCCCCGCGACCCTGAATACAGGATAACGCAGTATAGAAGATGAGTGAGTGAGAGAAACCAATATGCCATTCCCATTGAGAAACTGCTGGATCTAAAAAAAAAATCTGAAAAAGGCCAAGAGGTGTGACATCGACTCGCACAACTTGCTCTAAAAAGTACATGCATCCTGATTTACACTGTGTAGCACAGACACACAGACACCTGATAAAGTATATGAAGAAGAATGGTTTAGGGGACTGGAAAAGAAAAAATTGTTGGCGACTGTTTTGTGAATGGAACCATTGTGTTGTAGAGTGTAGTGGATTTTACGCACAGGTGGCACCACAGACAGACAAACATGAGGCCGTGGGCAGAGTGGGCCTGCATTGGCAGCGGCTCATGCATGCTCCTGGAGCAACTTTGCTGACGAAACATGCGAGTGCCACAGGAGCTTTTCATGCAGAGATCAAACAAAGGCATTCGGTTCTAGTGCCTGGGGCCTACTACATCACTTCACTTGCATGCCAGGACCTCAAGCTACACTCTCTGTCTTTATTTTATAGAGCAGGGAAAAGCCTGAGATCCATTAGCATTATTTTTTTTCCAGCCATGGCCTTATCCAGTGGCCCTGCCTCTTCGCATATCTGCAGAAGGAGAGGCCGCCTACCTCATGAGCCTACAGAGTGAGCAAGGAGCGACAACAGATTGAGGCATATGGACATCACTGCTATGATGATAGAATCAGCACCAACTTTGTTGTCCATGGAAGCTTATTTCCTGTGATAACTGCAAAAGATGTGAGACTCAAAGATGAGCTATGAACTGGCAAACATTGACACAGGCCTGATTAAAAATGGCCCTTGGGTACATATTGTCCTTAAATCTGAACTTAGACTGAGCAAAGCTCAACACCCATTAAAACATGAGGCTGGAATCGCTCCAGTTTTCAATTCATTGTCCCAATGAACCTCTCAAAACCATCCTAGAAAGCATGACACTGACTCCAGGCTCTGTCTTCCTTTAATACGTTACACGGGCTGTTCTTAAAAAGAACAGTGCAAAAAGTTACATTTCACAGTTACATTACTCTGTCACCTCGTTAAGAAGGGACATAAGGCTAGCCTAACTAAACTGCATGTCATGTCTCCTCGGTTCAAATCAGACGCAGATGCAGAATCCATATGTACAAGTATTTATTTTAGTCCTTTTGAAACAAAACACAACACAAAAAAATARCACAAAAGGTCCCGGGGCGCTCACTGCGCTCTCGGGCGGGGCTCCCAGACCGGGTCTGCAGGTGGGATGACCTTGACCGTCCCTCACTGGGTGAAAGGAAACACAAATGAAGCCCTTGCAAGGTCCATGCGATTATCGAGAGTGTCTGTCCTTCTTAAATCCCACACCTGCAGACACGCTCAGTCCTGGGAGTGAGACGGGCAGAGCAAAGAACATTGAATGCCAAACACAAGAACGTAACCAAGGTTAGGTGAAGACAAAACAACGTGCACAACTGTGAACCGACGAAGCCCTACGGGTTCGACTGGAATAAATAGTTAGACACACAAGGGAATCACAGGTGTTCGTGTTTAGTGCTTAAGTGCTAGTAGTACACACATCGACACACTAGGTGGGGACAAAGGATCAACTCAGTAATCCGGGGAACTAGATCTTATTCCCCTGATCTGTGGAGGTACAGATGTTACACTGCAGTTTATCCAACAAGTGAAATTTTTAGGTCATTTCATCTCAGCAGATGGCAAAAGATTGGAATCTAGCAGAATTGAAGCCATCCAAAACATACTTGAAACAATGACAAAAAAAACCCCTACAATTTATGTCTTTCCTAGAAAAGTGTCTGTATTGCAGAATGATCATTATAGATTATGCAATCCTCAAAGCTCCCTTAAGCTTTATAGCTCTTGGAAAGGGCCTACTGGCCAACAGTGCCCTTAGTTGGACTCCTTAAGCAGAACATGTCTTTGGGAATCTGAAAAGCACTCTATAAACACCACCCATATTAGGCATACCAAATCCAAAAAGACCATTCACACAAACAGTTGATAAAGCAGGTACAAGATCATTGTGGTAAACTGAGAATTGTTGATTATTTTTCAACCAAACTGGATCCTCTGGTCGTCGTGTTCCCTATGGGTCCCTAATATATCTAGACATTATCTAGGCTACAGTGATCTAACTCTTCTTGTCACACACACATGTTACAATTGTTACTGAAAAACAGCTCACATGAGAGCAGCACGATGGCTATGTACAGTTGTTAACCTTGCCCCTTTCTTTCTAACAGATACCGCATAATTGTGTAGATGTTGTAAACAAAATTTGTACCCCCAGGATAGATCTGGAGGAAACACTCTTGCAGAATCCAGACATGGAACTGTTTGTGGAAAGGTCAGCATCCAGCAGTCCAGGAACATTTGAGGTGCTATTTGGCAGGCCCCCAAACACAGGCATAGGACCTCCAGAAACTGTTTTGTGTATAGTCCATAAACAGTTAAAAAATAGCCTTCCTAGGCAAACAAGGCTGGACCCACTCCAGATCTTGCTAATTACACAGACCACAGTGAAGGTTCCTGAAAGAGCCACATGGATACATACCAGTCATTGCAAAAAGTGCCTAAATCTGATCAGAGCCTGGCAGTGAGGGATAGCTAGGATAAAGAACATTGCTCTGAAATGCTGAGTCAACAAATAGAGCAGTTAGAGAACAAAACAGACACATAAAGTACACAGTGTTTTGAAGCCCTGGTGAGGTGGGACAAGTGCGTAAAAGTGCATGCCTGCACTCCAACAAATGTCAAAAAGGGCAACAGCTCACTGTGGAAGCATATGTAGCTTAATTAATCATCCCAAAGAAATTCTATCACGCCTAGTTCCTAGCAGCGTAACACATTGTCCAACACCAAAGACACTCAAGTGCACAGTACTGTTCTTGTTGTGTCAGTATCAGAGAGTCCCAACCTCTCCTTAAGTTCCTAATTATGCAGAACTGACACTGTTAGTGGCATTGACACAGATAAAAGGGAAAAACACCTACTCTGGTAGAGTCTGTTCAATAAAGACATGAAAGATCAGAAATTTTTGTTACATTTTATGACAAACTAAGGAAGATAAAAAAAATTCAAAAGGTTTACATACTTCGTACATATACAGATTCTACATGCAGACTTTAAAAACAAGCTGAGGTGAATTCTACATACTACTACTACTAATACCACTATTATTATTATTATTATTATTATTATTATTATTATTATTATCCCAAACACAATTTATTTGAAAAGGTCATTACTCACCTCAGTGTGTGTAGTTTGTTATGTTCATCATCTTTGAAAGCAAAGAGCAGGTTCTTTCCTGAGTCTCCTATTTTATTATTCCAGGTCAGATTCAGGTCTCTCAGATGTGAGGGGTTTGATTTCAGAGCTGAGGTCAGAGCAGCACAGCCTTCATCTGAGACACCACAACACTGCAACCTACACACACACACACACACACACACACAAAAAAAAAGAATCAAGGGCATGAAAACAGCTCTATAGTGAATTTTGACAAGCAATAAGAATGTGTTATCGGCATAATAACGTTTCAATTACCGGTCATTAATTTTCTACTGAGCCCAACATAAATGATAATGAAACTTTATTTCAGTCATAAATTCACAGTCACATTCCAGCCATTCATGGTCAAATAATTATTCAATGATGGACAAAAAAATGCACATTTACTGTAACTCTCATTTTAGTATTTTTTTTAGATGGATTCAGGTGAATCTCCAGTTTCCAAAAAAAAAAAAAAAAAAGCATGATGATTATCATCATCATTGGGTGGGGTGTCTCCAATGGATGAAGACAATGGGTGTAGGTAAAGAACCGTTTATGTACATATTTTTTCTGGTTTGCTACAATATAATTTTATTTACAAAAACACTGGCGAAGAGAATAGAGAAAGGATTGGCATAACTGGCTCCACTTTGTTCTCTCCAAGTGAAGAAAAATTATATTTGCATAATCTCATTGTAATTAATTAACACACATTTACATCCGTTTTAAAACAGTGTGAGGAGAGATATAGTATTATCAAAAGAGGGAAATACATGTCAGTATTTACAGTAACATTAACATACTTGCATTTAGTTTAATCATGTGCCACGTTTAATATTCATAAGACACTAAAAAGCTAATAAACATGATTCACAACCATACATACAGCAAAATCCCATGTTAACAGGAACTTTATTTTTCATTTTCTTTTCTTCTCTCCTTCTTTTGTATCAATAATGATTCTCCTTTGACTATACTATCTCCATTTATTATTATTATTATTATTATTATTACCTTTGCTTTTCTTCTTCCTTAGTTCACGTTATGTTTGACTGCACACTTACAGATCTGGCCATTAAGAATGTGCGCTTTTTCCCGTGAGATCCCGCAATATGGCGAGCGACATGCCGCGAGATCCTTCAAGTAACATTCAGGAATTTAAATAAATGTGTTGTGCTTCACTGAATATTCACCAGATGGTGGATGGAAGGACTTTATCTAAAAGCCAGACAAAGTACAAAGAGGAATTGTGTATAATTATTTAGCCTAAAACAATATTGTGTCCAATGCTGAAGCAAACATTAATTTTATTTTGTTTATACAAACTTATGCGAGTGTCCTGATTCGTGAATATGTCAACATGTCTTTGTTAAAACGTAAAAATGTGTCGTGCACCATCAGAAGACATGAATGAACAAATATAAACATGAAGATAATCAGCTTTTTTGCTGTTTGTGTCCAGCATTGAATAATTATTTCATCCATTATTTGACCACGGCTGGAAATAATAGCTGGAATGAGATTGTGGATTTATGACTGAAATAGAGCTGTTCGTCTGCGTGAGTGAAACCGCGGCTCATACTTTCACTTTACAAAAAGTGCAAACATACTCCCCTGATTTAATCGATACATTAAACATTTTATTTGTCTCTATTTATGTTTATGGTTTGCTGACGAAATAGATTTTAGGCATCTAAAGACGTCTGCTTGGTCTTGTTAATTCTTTTTAAATCCTTCAATTCTGCCAATTCCCCCATCAGTAAAACTGGTTTGATAACTTCACACCTAACATGAATGAAAGGTGAGAAGAGGGATTACAGTAACTCTGGGTCTGCATGTGTTCACCTCAGAGCGTGCTGTAGCGTTGTATTGAGCGAATAGACTAAGACAAATACAAAATAATGTTTGCTTCAGCATTGGAGACAATATTGTTTTAGGTTAACTTTATTAAAGATTATACACTTTTGTATTCATTGTTGTACTTCTTCTTTTTGCACATGCGTGTGCATCTTTAAATTTGAACAGAAAATAATAATGGGCTGGTAGGCACGTTATTTTTCATGTAACTTAAATGGCTGAATGTAGTTAAATGTACAGAATAAATTAATAATTGCGTTTGCTTTACATTTGAGCACTCTTTTTCATTGTACAGTCATGGCCAAAAGTTTTGAGAATTACATAAATATTGAAAATTGGAAAAGTTGCTGCTTAGGTTTTTATAATAGCAAATTGTTATGAAGAGTGATCAGATGAATTGTATAGTCCTTCTTTGCCAAGAAAATTAACTTAAACCCGAAAAAAAAACTTTCCACTGCATTTCATTGCTGTCATTAAAGGAGCTGCTGAGATCATTTCAGTAATCGTCTTCTTAACTCAGGTGAGAATGTTGACGAGCACAAGGCTGGAGATCATTATGTCAGGCTGATTGGGTTAGAATGGCAGACTTGACATGTTAAAAGGAGGGTGATGCTTGAAATCATTGTTCTTTTATTGTTAACCATGGTGACCTGCAAAGAAACGCGTGCAGCCATCATTGCGTTGCATAAAAATACGCTCACAGGCAAGGATATTGTGGCTACTAAGATTGCACCTAAATCAACAATTTATAGGATCATCAAGAACTTCAAGGAAAGAGGTTCAATTCTTGTTAAGAAGGCTTCAGGGCGTCCAAGAAAGTCCAGCAAGCGCCAGGATCGTCTCCTAAAGAGGATTCAGCTGCGGGATCGGAGTGCCACCAGTGCAGAGCTTGCTCAGGAATGGCAGCAGGCAGGTGTGAGCGCATCTGCACGCACAGTAAGGCGAGGACTTTTGGAAGATGGCCTGGTGTCAAGAAGGGCAGCAAAGAAGCCACTTCTCTCCAAAAAAACATCAGGGACAGATAGATCTTCTGCAAAAAGTATGGCGAATGGACTGCTGAGGACTGTGGCAAAGTCATATTCTTGGATGAAGCCTCTTTCGGGGCATGTTTGGGGCATCTGGAAAAAGGCTTGTCTGGAGAAGAAAAGGTGAGCGCTACCATCAGTCCTGTGTCATGCCAACAGTAAAGCATCCTGAGACCATTCAGGGTTCTCATCCAAGGGAGTGGGCTCACTCACAATTTTGCCCAAAAACACAGCCATGAATAAAGAATGGTACCAAAACACCCTCCAACAGCAACTTCTTCCAACAATCCAACAACAGTTTGGTGAAGAACAATGCATTTTCCAGCACCATGGAGCACCGTGCCATAAGGCAAAAGTGATAACTAACTGCTCTGGGACCAAAACGTTAAAATTTTGGGTACATGGCCTGGAAACTCCCCAGATCTTAATCCTATTGGGARCTTGTGKTCAATCCTCAAGAGGCAGGTGGACAAACAAAAACCCACTAATTCTGACAAACTCCAAGAAATGATTATTAAAGAATGGGTTGCTATCAGTCAAGATTTGGCCCATTGAGAGCATGCCCAGTTGAATTGCGGAGGTCCTGAAAAAGAAGGCAAATACTGACTCTTTGCATAAATGTCATGTAATTGTCAATAACCTTATGGTTAGGGTTAGAGAAAGAACGCATTTTTGGCTTCAGTAGACACAAAATACTTCAGATTGAAACACGACTGCCCCCTACAGGTAATGAAAGGCATTTCACAGCTTCTCGCGAGCTGCCATTCTTAATGGCCAGATCCATAAATGTACTAACTGAGTTTTGTCAACATGAGTATATGCAGGAGCCATCATACATTACAGATAATATTGCTTGTGTTTTGTAAGATTCTATCAATCGTGTTATCCCTTGAATTTACCATGAATATAAATAGTGATGCACTGTTTTGTGTTTGATTAAACTCAATTCAGATATTGTAAATTTCTCTGTCCTAATAGAGTATACAGAACTTAAGCCATGCAGGGTAAGTTGTATGGTGTGTGCGGGATGAGGGTGTCACCTGCATATGTGCACAAAACCATGCCCTTATTTTCAAAATCTAACTCAAAGCTTTTCTAAAAGGTTGCCAGCTATGCCATACAAGTTTTAGAAATCAAAATTATATAGTCAGTTTGTCATTAGACTATATCATGAAATTAACAGGAACGTTTAAACCACATACCTTTTAGATTAAATAATTTATATTTTGCACCTGACTTTAACATGTAATATATCTTTCCATCGTGTTTAATCATGACTGTTTTCCTTAAAACATCAATTTGTTAATTTTGTCATTACTTCCATCTACATTTAATATGAGGATTTTTGGCTGCCGAATGCTGCCAAACAGGTAAGAGCAAAAAAATCAATAATTACTTGTAAGTCAATAATCTCACTGTACTATATTTAGTATAATCTCACATGCTTTGTTTAGATTGTCTCCACCTCTTTGTATCCCTCTCACTTGAAAAGTATAAACTCTCCACAGTTGAGTTTTAGTCAGGCTTAGATGACTACATCGACGCACGGTTAGTTCTCAATAAAGAGTAACTTCTGCTTAAAAGATATCCCAACGTCTCCTGGTCTCTGATTCAACAAAGGACAAAGTTTCCAACAGTTGGGAAGGGGCAGCCAAAATTTTTGAAAATGCTTCAATTTTCCTCCCGACAATAATGACGCTTATGACCACATCAGAATACAGAGCCCTATAGAGGCTTTATGCTGCTATTAATATCCTGTACTGAGGTCTGCACTGGTCTTAACGAATTTGGATCAGTCTAAATTCGGTTTAGCACATTTGGCACTGAGAGTTTGTCATATTGTGGACTGAGTAACACACATCAGGTCTTTAAAATGTTGTTTTCTTTTCTCTATTACATCTAAACAAATATTTTCTTTAATTTTTCATCAGCATTCACACATTTTTTTGTAAAAAATCAAACTATCTGTAATCATACTTTTTAAATCATTTACTTATTATTTAAATAATATTTATCTTAATACTAATGTTCAAGTATATTAACTTACCTCAGTGTCTCCAGTTTACAGTGAGGATTCTCCAGTACAGCAGAGAGACAGTTAACTCCTGAGTCTCCTATATTATTATTAGACAGATCCAGTTCTCTCAGGTGTGAGGGGTTTGATCTCAGAGCTGAAGTCAGAACAGCACAGCCTTCATCTGAGACACTACAATCACACAACCTGTAGAGAGAAACAATGACACACTCTTCATCAGCTAATTTTTATAAACATTTCATTTTATTTTATATTTAAGATCTGTTATGGTACGCCAGGTAACGCCCACTTCTCGTGACAAGCCATGATCACAATTCCTCTCCACACTCCATTCTGCCGCCTCATTCATTCATGTTCGAGCACACCTGCGCCTCATCTCATTCATCTCTATATAACTCTCCCTCTAACAGCGAACTCTTGCCGAATTATTACGTGCTCTGGTCTGTAATCTCGTGCTTTTTGTCAAGGCTTATATCTGTGTTTTCATGTTGTCTAACCTTTTTTGCCCTCTAGGATTACGTGTTTGCCTCTTGGAATAAACTTGCCTGCTACGCTGACTGATCCACCGGCTTTGATCTTTTGCTTCCGCTTTCCACTACAGCTCTGTCTGGGGGGTATTCCAGAAAGCTGGGTTAACTTACCATTTGGTAAAACTTAACCTCAGGTTTGATTTATTCCCAACCCGCATACCATGAGTATGTCGGTTCCAAAACCCCTGAGAAGAGTAAGTTTAATCAACCTCCTACTGGTTACCCAGAGTTAATGCGCGTGCACGGTGCATACATAAAGACATTTTCAATGGATCACCGATTTCACGAGTCAAAATGGAAAATCAAAGTGAAAAAAAGCGAGCGGCATACTTCACAGAGGCGGAGTTGGAGGTTTAAATGCAGC